>SNQJ01S0083450.1:34882-53830 GCA_010110895.2 Picea sitchensis | reverse complement strand
ATTGAATCAATTATTAAAATTGGAAGAAGAAAAAAATGAAGCTTTGTATAAAACTTCTCAAAGACAACAAAATATTAAAACATATTTTGATAAGAGCGCAACCATAAAGAATTTTCAAAAAGGTGAACTAGTGTTACTCTGGAACAAAGCTAAGGAGAAACCATCGACACACACAAAATTTTAAGCACTCTGGATTGGACCATATATCATTGAAAATATTATGGGTTTTAATGCATATATGCTCGAAGACATGAAGGGGAAAATGTTGATGTTGCATGTTAATGGGCGACATTTGAAAAGTTTTTTCGCTTGAAATTTTCTCTTCTCCTTGTACACAGTTTTCAATTTATTTTGTACATCCTTACTATTCAACTCCATAGCCCAAAGGATAGAAACATATGGTCATGAAGATTCTGGATTCTTGACAACCCACATGGGGTTATCATCCCATAGAGGGTTATCATCCCACAGTTGGAGCCAGTTGTTGAGACATTTTCGTGCTTTCAATTTTTTCCCTCCAACATTCTATTTTCCCAACTTATTTACTCATTTTCTTTTCCCCCTTCTATACCTCCCCTTTTTCCCATTTGCTTTTATCCCTTCTTTTTCCCTTTATTGGTTACTATACTTAGCCATATTTTAGTTCAAATGTTGGCGGGTTCGTGGGTTGTTGCATTTTCATTTCCATCCACTTAATCATGCACAAGTTTGCTTCAACACTTAGATTTTTTCTTCAAATTTGCGGGTATGCAGGCTCAAACTTTTGCTCTCCTTTTTCCGTGACCCTCACATTGCACTTCAAATTCCATGATATACATTTCAATCATCAATTAACCTTTAGATTTGTCGTGGGTTCCAGGCTCCAAAGTATTCCATTTTTCATGCACACGAGTCTGATCGACCGTTCCTCTATACTTAGTTTATTTTGTTCATCTTTACAACTGTGGGTTGCGGGTTCACAAAAACATTATATTGAAATTCTCTCACACTCTTCCCCACCATTAATTTGCTTTCCCCAATACACATTAAGTACTATTTAATTTCTAGCACCTTTTGTGCAGGCCCCAAAAAGGCCATCATTAATGGCAAAAGGCTTCAAGATTTTTTCATTAAATTCTCATTTAATCTTCATTTTCCAAGGGATTAAACTATTATTATCTTTCAAAAAAGGATTATTTGTGACCATTACCTAACTGAAGAAATAGTCTGTCAACTTATTGGCAACATTAGCTCGACAACAACTCTGTGGTGACACTCTGAATATTTTTGGCTAATCCACTGGGGAACCAATTTATTTTCAAGACATTTGAGGCCTTGCTTCAGATCAAATTGAAGAACCATAAATATCCATGGTTCAAAGTTTTGAAAAGAAGATTCAATAAAAAAATTTCTTATTTTAAGCATGTCTCACCTTTTTTATAATTTCAAAAAGAACTGAGAAGCACCAAAGATTATGGGGAATGAACTTCCTGGAAAATCCATGGGAAAAAATCAAAATAAATGATTTCATTCATGTCATAATGCTTATTTATATTATTCATCAATACCATCAGTGGTTTTGAGAGATGAATCAAAAGGAACAACTTCCCAAAGAAAAATACGACTACATAGAGGTCCTTTAAATCTACCAGAAGAAATTTTTTAGATGCCCAATATTTCTATGGAAAAAATATCTACATTCTTTGGGAATAATTTGGAGGATGCAGAGCAACATTTGTTTAGATTCCAATGTGCATGTGAAATTTTCAATCTCAATTAAGATAATGTTACATGTAGATTATTCTTGCAAACTCTACATGGGAATGCTATTGAATGGTATAGTTCATTGCTGCCTGGATCCATTACTAGTTGGGATGTACTAGAAACTTTGTTTACTGAAGAGTTCATTACATATGTTTCTTCCCACCCACCCTCTCCCACATGGACACAAAAGGATGAAACGAATGATTCAAAAGAATAATATCATGAAACAATGCAATACTTTTCTGAATCAAATATTTTTGCTAAGAATGGAGGCACAAATTCCAAAGACCAAGAAAAATATATCATCCTATGATATACTCCATATGAGGAAGAAATTAAAGAATCTCCACCAAATATACAAGAATATTTCATCCTTGTAATAGATGATGAAGCATCACAAGAGAACTTGCAACAAGAAGAATTGATGGAAGAAATGAATCTTGAGAAGAATGCTGAGCAAGATCACCTTTACAAGAAAGAAGAGTCGTTTCAAGAGATATTTGATGAATCAAGAACCTTGGAAGTGGTTGGAAATAAGGAAAAGGATGAATGTATTATTATGTTGAAACCTCCTCATCCAACCAAAGACAATAGTATTCTTGAGCAACCAAGAATTGATTTTTTTGAATTGTGGTTCCAAAAAATTGTTGGCCAACCAACGCAATCAAATCTTTTACCATACTTGGTATAATTTTTCTCCAGTACATATTGAGAATGCACCTGACTCATTGGTACAAGTCCCAACATATCTCCAAATTTTGGAGTTCATTCCACAAATCATATCATTGCTTGAATGAATCCATTGGAAATCTTCCTACACCTAAGGTGCCTCTTTCCTTCAAGTAGGATAGGGTAGGTAAATCTTCTTGTTCATAGTTTATTTCATCAGTTCAAGTTTTTCACAATAACGCAGTCGCTTCATGAAAAAAGGAATGAGAAATTACAAGAATTTATTGAAGATGACTCCATGGCCCAATGGAGAAGGAAGAAACTGGGATTCTGGTGTTCTCAACAACCCATAGGGGGTCACTGTCCCGTATTTGGAGCTAGTTGTTGACCAAAATTTGGTCACCTATATTTTCCCGCTCTTGGATTCATAAAAGCCTTGATATCAAAAGAAGACATTTTTTTTGAAATTTTATAAGTTCATTCTGCATCCCTCACTCTTAGCTTCGCCACACATTTTTTGTAATGTCCCCTTCCGTATAAAGGCACCATGGTGGAAATTCCGCTAGCCTAACCCGTTCCCGTGGGCTAAGGAGGAAAAAGGGACCCAGGGGACATAAATGCCTAGGATGACTTTATAAAGTTAATTTATCAAAAAGGGGGACATGGGTCCTATGAAAATCAAAAGTCACTTTAATTTTATAAAGTGGAAAAACTCACTTAAGTGACTTTATGAAATAAAGTAAAATAATCAGTGGGAAAAAGGAAAATGAGGAATAAAATGGGAAAAGTGAGGAGTCTCTCCTCATTCTTATGCTTTATTATTGAGAAAATAGATTTGGAGAGCTCTTGGAGATTTTTCTAGGGTTTTTGGAAACCCTTTCATTTATCTCTAGTTTTGGTGTTGAAACTATACACCCTAATCAGATCTAACGACAAGATCGCTTCAGATTTTGTCATTGTTCTTCATTGCTACAAAGTTTTATCTTATTACTATTGAATATATTTGAGTATTGTGAGTTCCTTGTGTGAGGCGACTGAGTATTTAGTTGGGTGACTGTTATATTTATTGAAGGGTGAGTTACTCAAATGAGAGGGTCGAACTGCCTTGTGGGAGGCAGGATATTGTTACTGGGACGTTTCCTCTAGTTCAACGGCTGAGATCTCTGCAGTGGGGGCCAAAACTTGAAATGTGGGACACGTTTGTAGTGTGGGAGGCGCTCTAATTGCTGGGAGGGATGAACTATGCTTATTGGGTGCATTATTTTCATTGTGGTTCGCGTTTCTTGCCATTGAATGAGTACAACTCCTTCCTGGGTGATTTATCATCTATTCCTGAGCCATATCCTCTCTGTGTGAAGACAATTTGCTACCACAATAACCAAATTTTTATGAGAAGAAGGGAGAACGACCACATCAACATTTCTGGGAATGTTTCTTGTTAGTGGGATCAAGCATTAGTGTAGACAAAGACTATATGCCAATCTAGGAACTTTTCCTGTAGCAGAGGCAACAAGAGTTGGGGGTTCCATTCGCTTGGATTAGTCATATTTAGCAGCTACCACATCCATCTTATTCAAGAACTTGTAAACTGTTGCCCATAGAAATAAAGATCAGGTTCCTTTACTTTTCATGGATGTTATCTATGCTGATATTTTAATGTGTGTGCTATCACAAATATTAATTATGTGTTTACATCAGTGCATCAGTGAATACTTGGACCCATTGTATGTGTTTTTATAATCTTTGTTGTGTTAAAAGGTAGTTATCGGTACAATATAATTGCATATAAATCACATATAACACATCTGAAAACCATTACAATATACCCAGTAATATAGTGGGAGTGTGAAAGTGAAAAGGTACCTAGTGTTTGGAGAAAAACTGCCATTTAAACTTCTCCATATAGCTACAACAATAGAAAGAAGGTGTGAAAATAGTACTAAGGTATTTTATAGTGGTATCAGAGCATGTTCCTATGTAGCTGTGGGCTTTGAGGGGAACTTATAATCAAATTTATGAGACCAGAATATGAGCACAACATTACCTACATAAGACGTAGGGGAAGAACACCAGATCCCCTTGTGTGGGAAGAAAACGAAGTGGTTAGAGAAGAAGAAACATGAGACACAACACCATATATCATACTTAAGGGAAAATAAACTATAGGGGAAGAAGATGATGCCAGGATCAATAGTCTGTTCAATATTTTGAATGATTTGGCCAAGGGTCAAAAGGTCATGCTGGACATTATGGGGAAAGTAGCTAAGAATTCCTTAGAGGGCCCAACAAAGCAGAATCCGAATGATGACAAGGTTTCAAAAAATGGAGAGAGTAGCCATTCATGCACTACCATGCAGAGCCACCCCCACTTGTACACAAAATCCCCCAGACCCATTATGTCTCAATTTCTAGGGAATGATGTTGCAGGTCCATTGATGCAAGTTGATCAGGATGAGCCCTATAGGGCATATTTAGAGGAGTACAGGAGGCTCGAAGATGATTTCCACTCAACCATGTATTTTGCAGAGTGATGCAATATGAAGAGTAGAAACCGATCGAGAGGTCCCATGAGGGCCATGACACAAAATTTTGAGTTGCAACATACCCTTGGGAAGGTCACCATTCCCAACTTTGATGGGGGATCTAAATGCTCTGAAAGATCATGGGTGCATAAGCTTGACACTTACTTCCAACTGCACTAGATGACAGATGCATATGCCATTAAGTTGGCCACCTTGCACCTGGATGGTGAGGCCCATGAGTGGTGGTACCATGGGTTAGTCACCTTGGGACATGTCGAGGTTACCTCCTACCTGGAATTTACACAGAGGCTCATCGAGAAATTTGACAGGAAGGATCTAGAGATTCACTTCAGAGAGTTGGATCAGATCAAGCAGACAGGTATCCCATAGAATTATATATATGAGTTTAAGAGGGTTGTTTTGATGGTGATAAACATTTCAGAGACTCGTTTGGTGATGCTTTTTGTTGAGGGGCTATTGGAGCCCCTACGAGGATGGGTCAAGGCTTACAAGCCTACCTCTTTACATGATACAATCAACAAAGCTTGTGACATGTAGGATGAAGTATCTAAAAGTTGGTTTCCACCCAAACCCATTTTTACCCCAAAGACTAAGGAGACTAGACCACCTCAGAGAGATTGGGTTGAAAATCCCAAACTAGATGAAGAGACTAGTAGAGAATTGAGGAAAAATAAATTGTGTTTCAACTATCAGGAACCATGGGTACCATGACATAGATGCGTTGGGAAGGATAAAATGGGAAAATCCTGTTGATGAAAATATATGAAATGATCTTACTCAAACATTTTCAGATCATGCTTGGCTAAAGAAAGATAGATGGGAATATCAGCCTATGTTCCTCATGTACCCCTCGACCCATTTGTTTACTATCTCAATATTCCTGTCAGTCTAGGGGTGATAGCTAGTGATAGGTGTCAACTTTGTCCTGGATAACTTGAACAAATCCTACCAAAACGTATTGAGAAACCTGTTATCCCAGTCACTGACTATGTTCCTCGGAATTCCATGGAGTCTAAACACTTCTCTGAAGAATATATTTGCTACCTGAGATGCTTTATATTCAATAGGAATAGAAAATAAGTGTGCATATTTAGTCAACATGTCCACTACCACATAGATATAGTCCATGTCTTGCACCTTGGGTAATCTTGTGATCAAGTCCATGGAAATTCTTTCCCACTTCTTCTCTGGAATCGACAATGGTTGAAGCAGTTATGCAATATGTGTAAACTATGACTTGTTTTGTTGACAAGTCATGCACTCCCTCACATGTTGTAGTACATCCCCTTTGTGACCCTTCTATGAGAATATCTCCCTCACTTGTTTGTAAGTCTTTAGATACCCATGGTGCCGTGCCAAAGGTGCATCATGTGTTTCCTTCAAAATATTATCCTTGAGTGTGGACTCAGGGATAAAATAGATCTTGTCTTTGTAGTATATGCTTTCATCCACTACCCTATACCTGTCATCCTAAATACTTCCCTCCATCATCTCACAAGTGGAAGTATTCTTGGAGTATTCCACCAAGAGAATGGACTTCAATTATGTTGAGATCTCTGTCATGGAGAAGGATGCAAGTCTCCTAGATAAGGAATCAACAACTATGTTCTCCTTTCCCTTTACATACTCAATGTTGAAATCATATGCATGTACCTTACTCACCCATTTTTGTTGCTTCTCATTCAGGTCCCATTGCTCCAAGAAGTATCTCAAGTTGTTGTGGTCAGTCTGAACCACAAAGCATCCTCCTACCAGGTACTATCTGATTTTTTCCAAGGCATGCATAATGGCCAACATCTACTTATCATAGATTGGGTAGAGCTTCTCAGACTCCCTTAACTTCCTACTCTCGAAATTTATCGGATTTTGGTTCTTCATCAGTACTGCCTGTATCCCTTCACTGGATGCGTCACGCTCCAGGAAAAAAGGTTGTCTAAAATCTAGGAGTGATAATACTAGGAAAGTGATCATGACCTCCTTCAATATGTTGAATGTTACTTGTGCTTCATCATACCATCGGAATTCCCCCTTCTTAGTGAGATTTGTTAATGGCGCAACCAATTGTGAAAATACTTTCATAAAGCGCCTGTAATAGATACATATATCGAAGAATTCTTGTAGATCTGGGAGTGATCTAGGGGTGGTCCAGTCTAAGATGATTTATATGTTCTCTTGATGCACCTTTACTCTCTCAACACCAATCACATTCCCTAGATAGAGGATCTCTGTCAATCTGAACTCACACTTTTCCTCTTTGGAAAAAAACGATTGTTCCTCCATAATGGTGAGAATCTCGTCCACATGCTTCAAGTGTTCCTCCCACGTTTTGTTGTAGATGCGAGGATCGTCAAATAAAACCAATAAAAAGTTCCTCATATGTTTGTTGAAGATATGGTTCATGCATGACTGAAAGGTAGTTGGTGTGTTCGTAAACCCGAAGGGCATAACTAGAAATTTGTAGTTCCCATAGTGACACTTGAATGTTGTTTTATGGATATCATCTTCCCTGACCCGAATCTGGTGGCATCTTGATTGCAGATCAACCTTTGAGAAGTATATTTCCCCATGCAGCTTGTTGATCATCTCATCAATCTGGGGTATCGAATATCGGTTTTTGGTGGTCTTCTTGTTTAGTGCCATGTAGTCTATTCACATCCTCATAGTACCATCTTTCTTCTTCACTAGTACAACTGATGAGGCAAAAGGACTAGATCTAGGCCTCATGTGGCCCATCTTGAGCAACTCCTTTATGGCCTTCTCTATTTGATCCTTGAATCTTTTTGGATGTCTATAAGGAGTGGTGATCATGGGCTTCAATCCCTCTTCTATCTCAATGACATGCTCAAATCCTCTGTCAGGTGGTCGCCCTACTAGAAATGGTTCAAACACCCTCTCATGCTTTCCAAGCAATGTCTGGATATCCACAGGGTAATGATGGTGTTTCTGTAATATCTTCTCCATGGTGATCAAGATCTCTATTGTGCAAGGCATTTCCTCGTGTCTAAAAAGGGCCTCCATGCACTGGTTGACACGATCCTAGGTGCACCTGTTGACATACCTCTCAAGAAGACTTTTTTTCCACACTTGTCCTAGAACTCCATCCTAATTTTCTTATAATTCATGTAGATGTCTCCCAAAGAGTATAGCCACTGAAATCTTAACACCATGTGAGTGTCTTCTAAATCCATGTTGTAAAAGTCATCAGTCAACGTATGGTTTCCCAAGGTTACTTCTAGTCCCCTAATCCTTTGAGTGCATTTCATGTTGTACCCATCCTCCACTACCACATTGAATCCCTTGAAATCCTCCTTGGGTATCTTTCTCCTGGTGATAAGTGAAACATCAATAAAGTTGTGAGTGTCTCCACCATCCACTAGTGTCGTAACCCTCTGCCCCTGCACAACGCCTCTGATCCTGAAGGTATAATATTTAGGGACTCCTAAAAGGGTGGAAATGGTCACTCCCTTAGATCTATGTTGCAATGGTTCCTACTCTATATTCTACGATGGATCACTGTTGTATTTTCCAATACCTTCGTCATCACCATCATCCTCCTCGTCGGAAACTACCTCAATGTAATGGAATTTACCTTTTCCCATACACATATGACCTGGTTCCCATGGATATTTGCAACTGAAGAAAAGTTTATTCTTAATTCTTAGTTCTCTCTGATTCTCATCATCTGTCTTGTCCTTCCTTGTCCATGAATTATGGGGAAACTTTGTCTCCTCACATCCTTGAGGGATGAAGGATTTTGTTGGTACCTTCTTGTTGACCGTGTCCTTCATGTCCTGGGATCTCATGATGGCCTTCTGCAATGTGGTTTTATTAAAGGCCTTCACCCATCCTCTCAGAGGTTCATCTAGGGCCTCTGTGAATAACATCACCAACCTCTATTGAGATATATCTATCACCATATGACCATCCTATGAAAATTTTTAATGTATGCTTCTAGTGTACCTGTCTACCTCAACTGTGCCAACTCCTTGAAGTGTATATCAGGGTCCTTTTGGTCAAATATTTCCATCAAATTCTAAGTGAAATCCACATATGAAGTGGTGTTGGCGTGCCCTAGTGTCACCAGCCCATGGTACCACCATTCATGTGCTTCTCCTTCCAAATGAAGGGTGGCATACTTAAGTGCTTATGCATCAGTCATTGGTTTAAGCTAGAGGTAAGTGTCCAAATTATGTACCCAATCCCTGGCCATGCTCTTTGCAGACCCATCGAAGGGTGGAATAATCAATCTTCCCTCCTTGCGGATGAGATCAAAGTTATGTGGGCTCTGTGCTCCTATGTTCCCCTCCTTCGGACTGTATTTATGTTTTAGGTCGCATAAGTCTCTATAGGAAATGTTCTCACAGATATCTGCATCTATCGTCTTGTACTCCGTGTATGAGGTGTTAATATCAAACTCCTGATCTGTTTGCTTCGGTGCTCTTGTATGTTTCCCTGCCAAGAATGTTGGTAATAGGGGCCTAGTGACCTTTAGGCTCTTTATTTGGGTCGGGGTGTGGTTATTACTTCTTTCTGCTTATGCTCCATTTCCTCTATGGTTTCCCTCTAGTTGGTTCCCATTGGAGCCTCCGGGGTTTTGATTTTCTTGAGTGTTGGTAAGGAACCATGTCATGAATCGTGGCAATTGTCGTTGCTCAATGACCATCTGTCGTTGTTCATTGACCATGGATTCCAATGGTTGTGAGATTCTTTCTTTACCGTGGTCCCCCATGCCTCCTTCTGGCTCTGACTCTGTGATTTGATTTTGTTTCTATTTCCAATGATTCTCGATAGGTTTTTCCTCCACGCCCTTTTATTTTAGGCATCAATGTAGTCACATGATGGAAGAATCACCATCTTTGATACCACTGTAATTTCCCCAACTAGGGTAGATGGGGAATATATGTTTACTTCCCAATTTATTATTCTTCTTTGTGTGAATTTTTCAAACACTTTGTATTAGTACTGCTGGAAGTGCATATTTGATCAAATTATTCATATCTCATACATCCATTACACATAGAATAGATATGTTAACCATGGAATCTTTATTATGGACGGAGAAATCAAACCACAAAGTACAAGAACTATAATGGCTATAACAACAACTTCCAAACCCTTCTACACACAAAGCTATTGGTTGCAATGTAGCTGTAGAAACTAATAACAAAGACAGAACACGTAACCTGATGATGATGTCAAATTTCCTCAATCAATGAGGAATCCTTCTTTGTCTGTCTTCCCTTGCCTGTGCGATCTCATAATAATCCTTCTCACCCCTACTACTGATGTTTTTCGTCGTTCTTGCAATCATGTGTCAACGAGACCTCATGAGACGATAGTGAGGTGTCTAGTGGGGCCTCATGGGACAACTGTGCTCAACTCGTGGGGATGCATCTCGTCACGGCTATGCGAAACCCTCTGAGTGTCGTTGGATCTAATGAAGGGTCTTCTCTTGAAAATGGTTGCAAACTCCCTATGCGAACTGATAGGCCTCCAAGATCTCTCCAGGATGGAATCAAGAACCACAATGAACTCAAATATGGACTCCAAATGAATCCACCTCTTCGTCTATCTAGGGTGGATATTGCACCACCGAAACTAAACCTGAAACGGAAGGGTTTTTCCCAAAATTCCAACGAAAATGTTGGCTGCAAGAGAACTCAATAAGATATCAAAACATAATTCCAAGGGTAAGGGTTGCTCCTCTATTTAACCTTCATTTGGAACTTCTAGATCTTTCCCCCATTTTGACCAAATCAAATATTCACTTTATTATTCCCTTCAATTCCACTTAAATATAATTGTTTATTTTATTTAATGCCACTTTTAGGGTTTGTCAATATTTTTACCTAGTGACACCAAATAAACTTCCTTGACTCCCTTTTTCCCTTGTTGACTATAGTATTTGGGATTCATATAGGCTATGGAGTCTTCATCTGCCATGGTCAATTGGAAGGGGACATTACACTCATTTAACAGTTGTAATACTCTGTCAACATGGTGCACATTCTCTTCCCAAGATTTGTTTTAGATTAATATGTCATCAAAAAATACTAACACAAAATTTCTAAGGAAGGGCTTGAAAATAGAATTCATCAAGCTTTGAAATGTTGAAGGTCCATTAGTAAGTCCAAATGACATAACCAAAAACTCATGATGACCTTCATGTGTTCTAAAATCTATTTTAGGAATGTCTTCCTGCCTCATTCTGATTTCATGATATCTCGAATGAAGATCCAACTTAGTCAAGAATTTTGCTCCATGTAATTCATCTGATAATTCACCCATCTTCATGTTCATGTTATTATTATTTTCATTCATCTTCTTATCCATCTTATTTTTTGTTTCAACCATATTTATTTTCATGGTTTCATCCATCTTATGATCCATTTGTTCCCTATTATCAATGATCCTCTTTTCCATCTGGTGATAAATATCTTCGATTTCATCTCAAGTCATGGTTGAGCACTCTGCAGGTTTAGTTGGCGAAGTAAATTTTGGAGAATCCTTTGGAGGCATGTGAGAAAATAATAGTTATCTTCTTTTCCTCTTTATTACAAATTTTGAATCACCAAAAATAGATCTTCTAGTAAAAAATTATGCCAATTGTAAGTTACGTACCTTTAATGTTATACTTATGTTGGATATGAAAAGTTAATAACCATTTACAACCACCATATTGAAAATACATTAAATAGTAAAAGCATAAGATGTGGTTTCAATATATTTTTATCGTCATATTTATTGTTTATTATAGCGAATTTATGTTGTATTGTATTAAAATATGTTTATTTTAACCTTTGAATTACTAAGCATTAGTTGAGACATCACAAAGTTGGTGACGTACAATAGTAAATATTTATTTTAATTTATATTTTATTTAACAAAAAATGAAGATAAGGACAATGATCCAGATTATTTTCGGCACAAAATGAGAGCGGAGATATAATAAATAAATATACAGAGATATATCAGATATCCAATAATATAACATAAATGTATTAGAGATGCAACCATAAACACAGAGATACAATAATACACAATTTTCTATTAATGAGCGAAAACACACAAAGACTATAAAAATACAAAGTGAAAGACTCGCTAGAATGGTGGCAGCTTATCTCTAAGAAGAGATGTGTCTGCTACTCGCATTCAAAAGATGTTGATTTTAAAATGAGGCTCCAAAGGCCTTTTTATCATAAAGAAAATCCAAAACCCTAACCTCGGAAGATGAAAAACCAACAATTTTGTGAACCCCATTTTGGGTAGTTTGGTGTATCAACTTCCTAGGGGCGTAACTTTGGCATACGATCTTCGTTTGGGGCGCACGATAGCTTGTTGGAAAGGTTTCATCGAGGAGATTCATTTTGGGGGCTCAATGGGATCCTTTATCTATCATTGAGAAGATAAATCCCAAAAAACCTTCATTTAGGCCCTCAAAATGGCCCCGGAAGTTAAAAACTGCTAAAAATAGTAAATTACCAAAATTGCCAGAAAATTGTTTTGAGCTAGTTGGAAAAGGTGGGTGGCCACTGATATACACCTAGATCAATCCTCCATCATTAGGAAGAAATGGTATCAATTGCATTGATTTCCCGGGGGAGAGAGAAAAGTGTTTGTTGAATCTGCATCTTGATGCGTTGTTTGCCTTGTTGGAGAAGTTGCGCAGCTCATCTTGTAGAAGGTTGTCACAAACCTGTGGTTGGAAGGGTTGGACCTTTTTAACCAGTCTGGCTACCTGAGATGCATGTGTGCAGAAGGAATATTTACACTTTGTTGCAATCTTGTCAACCTTCTTTTGTTGGATAGAAGGTGCTTAGACTGAGGTTGTAGTGGTGTTCTTATGTTCATGCTTTGAACAGACTGTGAAGAAGCTGAATTTTGTAGTATGAGATACTACCTTGCTAAACTGTTTAGGTGGAACAATAGTCAAAATTACCTCTGGTATCCTGTAGAGATGATCCCCTAGAATAACAATGACACTATGGGGTCGAGATTCATAGATAGCATGTTGCTTCCACATGTATGGTTGGCCCAAGAGAACATCACAGACATCCAGTGGGGAAACATCACATAATACCTCATCCTTGAATGGTTGGATGTTGTATGACAATCGACACTGTTGGTTGACATGAAGATCTCGTTCCTGGTGAAGCCACCCAATGTTGTATGGCTGCAGGTGTGGTGTTGTTGACAATCCCAATTGTTTGATGACCTCTGTTGAGATGAGGTTCTTCTGGCTTCCACTATCAACAATAAAATGCAACAGGGTCCCCTTCACCCACATCTGTGAATTAAAAAAGTGATCCCCCTCTTCACGATCTGTTGGTTCTTCTAGTTGAATTGTTGTGGCCGTGACAATAGCAGTGGGGTCTGCGTCGATGATCTATCTTCTATCAGTATTTTCATAATCAAATTGTAAATTAGAATTCATCTCCTTGTCTTTTATCTCGGCCACCAATGACTGTTTTGAGTGACATTCATCGGTGTTGTGCCAAGGGATTTTATGGAAATCACAACATTTTCCATTTCCCTTCTTCGTCTTTTCATGACCCTTCTTATCTTGTGGCTTGGACTAGTTTTGAGGATGTTGTTTTTTAGGGTCGTCTTTATCATACTTTGGTTGTTGCGGATTTGCAGATCCAAATTCTTATTTGTTGCGGTGCTTAAACTTCTACTCAATTTTAACAACATATCAATAAGTAGAACCGAGTGATGAGATGTCCAGAAAATCCATTTCAGTTTGGATGTATTTGTGTAGATCCCCACGGTATTTCAGAACCAAATGTCATTCAGAGTCTTTGATACCCAGCTTGGTGCACAAGGTATGGAAGGTATTGGTGAACTTCGAAACTACTTGGCCCCTTTCTTGCTGTAGTATGGTCCATCTCATGTATTGGTCCTCATAGTTTCCAACATGGTAATATTGTTCCTTTACCGCATCCATAAAAAAATCCCAAGTGGGCATGGCCCCATATATTTCAGACTCCTCTGTGGAACTTTTCTCCCAGTAAGTTTCCCACCAATGTTTGACATGGGGGAGAGCCTTAAGGAGTGTGAAGGTGATATTTTCCCTGTCAAAGAAATTATGAACAGAGAAATAACCTTCTAGCAGTTTTAACCATTTTTCTAAGGCATCCGCATCTATCTGTCCTTCAAATATGAGAATATCAAAACTAACTTGTACCTTGAAAGGAGAGATACTTCCAAAGTGGTTGCTTGAAAAATACACGCCTTTTTTTATCGACAAGCATTTGAGTATGTGGGAAAAATTCTCCATCATTTCATCCCTCTATCGCGTGAGAGCTTACTCAAGAAACAGATTAATAGAATCGTATGCCTTGTCGTTTTTATTTTCTTCCACCATGGAGGGTTTCTTGGACATGTGAGAGATTGTATTCAAGAGAGACAAGCTCGAGACCCAACTTTATATACTCGGATCTTGTCGGGGACATGCACTGAAAAACGATCAAGAGTAGCCTTCTTTGATACCACTGATCCAGATTATTTTCGGCATGAAATGAGAGCGGAGATATAATAAATAAATATACAGAGATATATAGGATATCCAATAATATAACATAAATGTATCAATGATGCAACCATAAACACAAAGATACAATAATACACAATTTTCTATTAATGAGCGAAAATGCTCAAAGACCGTAAAAATACAGAGTCAAAGACTCACTAGAATGATGACAACTTATCTTTGAGAAGAGATGTGTCCGCTACTTGCATTCGCAAGATGATGATTTTACAATGAGGCTCCAAAGGCCTTTTTATCATAAAGAAAATCCAAAACCCTAACCCTGGAAGATGAAAAGACAACAGTTTTGTGGACCCTGTTTTGGGTAGTTTGTTGTATCAACTTCCCAGGGGCATAACTTTGGCATACAATCTCCGTTTGGGGCACACGATAGCTCATTGGAAATGTATCGTCGAGGAGATTCATTTTTGGGGCTCAATAATAGCCTTCAACTATCATTGAGAATCTTGATCCCAAAAAACCTTCATTTAGGCCCTCAAAATGGCCCCGAAAATTAAAAACTGTTAAAAATAGTAAATTGCCAAAATTGTCAAAAACTTGTTTTGAGCCAGTTGGAAAAGGTGGGTGGCCACTGATATCCACCTGGATCATAAAATTCCAACAAAATAACTTCATGCAACATCTATGATTTATGGAATCACACTTGTGGTGTCGACATTACCAACTTTTATGGCATTCACCACTTAACTAGTGCAATTATCATGGCCTTCACCTATTAATCATTCTCCTTGAAATAAGTGCCAGTATAGGAATGACATGGAAATTCTAAAAGATTCTTTTTCTAGAGCCTAGTCAGAATTAAGGAAATTTTGATGATCAATACTTATCTAAAAGTATAGAAACCTTTGTCATTTTACTAATTCGTAAATACAATTATAAAATGTTGGGTGATATTATTTTTTAATAGAAGATTCATAAAATTTGTATTAGAGTATAAAATTGTGAAACCATTTCATTGAAAGTGTATAGATCAAAATGTATTATTATTATCTATATTTAGTATTTTTAATTTAATTGAATAAATTTCATATATTATAATAGTTGGATAATATAAATTAATAAAATCTTTGGAAAAACTAAATATTAATAAAATATAACAATTGTGATTTTAGTAAATACTATTACCCCCCAGCCTAGGTGTAACTAAGGAGATGATGTCTCGAGGTTCTTAGGTAGCAGGCATGGAGTGTCGAGAGCTGAATGGATAGGACAACCCACAGATCCCCTCTTCTACACCATGCTTCACCATCATCATCGACATCATAGCAATGTCCACGACATTGGTTTGGCTCCCAAAAGACAGTAGGTATTGCTTCATGAGGTAACAAGACCAGTCCCATGGTAAGTGTCACTTTAATATTTGAAGCATTTAAGCATGTTGCAAAGAGTCTTTTCTTGATTATGGAACATTTTCTTGGAAACTATATTTTTTTCCTAATTTCACCTTGGTGGTTGTCATGGTATCCTAGTAAGTTGATCACCCTCGGGAGAAGGGTTTATCTTGAGGGGTTTCCTTGAAGGGGCATCATACTATTTCCCACTCATACTTACCACTCTCCACACTTCTTTCCCTTGGTTTCCTCACATTTTTGGTTTTTGGGTTCATTGACCCCAAGAATAGTTTGTACCTCATTTCATGGGAAGAAGGGGCTGAAGGCTGAGAAGTGTTGTAGCTAACATCATACATAAATTCTCACCCTAAATTCCTAAGATCCATGAAACGTTTCTCTAAAGGAACAAAGGAATTTTAAGTAAAAAATGAAAAAGTGTCCCACTTGAAGGGGGAATGCATTGTGATGTTCTTTTATTTCCAGTGCACATAGCACCCAGTGTGTTCTAACTTCAAGTGGCATCGTGGTGCTATTTTATTTCCATTGCACATAGCACTCAATGTTCAGACTTAATAAAAATGAAAATAAGGGCTTGGAAAAAGGTTGCATTGCAAACAAAGGGAACTCAAGGATGTAGCTCACCCTCCACAAAGGCACCCATAAATGAGACAATATGAACCCTTCATATGTCAAGAACTCCATGCCCAAGAGTATTTCCCCAATACACTTAATACTCATTACATGATCTAGATAGGGTCTTCCTGGGAAACACTCCTTGACTTGGGGTTTTCCCTACCTAATAGGGCATTATGAAACCCCTCCCATACCTAAATTTGGAAAAGTTTATAAGGTCTTTGAGCATTTGTTTAATTTGAAAGGAGGGGATTTAATGCACTTGTTTGGGTGGTTATTTTATTAAAGGTGGCTTACTTGGCATGATTCATATGACTTGTGGACCCTTAGAGGGCGTACTTGTTTGTCTTTGCAAAATCTTTCCTGATGGAGGATGATGGACTGCACATGATGGCACCTTTTATACTTGGAAGTGTCTTTTGGAGGCCTAGTATGTCATCCTTTAGCCCTTGGCGTCACCTTGTGACATGTTATGTGATTTCAACTGGAGAGGGAACACTCAATTAATGGAGGGCGCACTCAACAAAAATAACAAACTCACTAATCTAGGAGGCACACTCCATTTACCCAAGGTGCACTGCATAAAAACGCAAGGCTAACAAGCATACAACCAAACACTAGAGAGGGTGCACCATTCCCTTGGTGTGCAACAACCTCACACACTCACACAACAAAATGAAAATGCAGAGAAGAGACAAGAACCAGTCCCTCAGTGCGCAACAAATTTACACACTCACACACAACAAACAAACACAAACACAGAGAAGAGAAGATAATATTCAGAAGAATTTCATCAAATATATTAGAGAGAAAACATCCCCTTTAATAATGCAGGGTGACTTCTTACAATGGTAGTTATTGCTTTATTTTTGCAATGCTCTATGCATTCAAACTGGCTAGAGTAGCTTCCCGCAACAATGAACTGACACAAACTGAGTAACAAAGTATTTTAGATATAACCTTGCTCACTATACTGGTGAAGGATTTATTACAAATATATAAACTGACTAACGCTAACACGGATCAAAAATTAACATAATAAACATTCTTTTAGAACGCCTTGCTTCCATTATTGGCTAGATTAGATTACGATAGAAGTTTTTGAGTGAATATTGATCCTCTTCTACTTGTTGGCCAAGGAAGGGGGACACCCTTCCTAGTGTCCCAACTCCTCCATGTTTAGATCTAGAATCATCCATGCTTCCACCACCAACTAGGGAACTTTCATTGCACTGTCTTGACTATCATCCACTTGGCCTATGCTAGAGTTTGGCACTGTTTACTGACCAGATATGAAGCATGATGTTGCTTGTCATGATTTGGTGTTACTTGCAAGGCAACTGCAATTAGAGTGTGTTGTTGTGATAAATTATGAATTCCACTATGGTCAGCCTTGTTGACCACCTATTTCAACTAGGTGTCAATGTCATGTATCATGAAGATATGTACCTGGTGGTACAACAAGTTTGAAGACTTATGGCTCAACATGGCATTTTTTCCCCCGACACTTATTTCTGTGTACATGGAATGTTCGCTCCCCTGCGTGGGATAATTTTTTAATATGTTAGCATGGGTCAAGTTTTATTTAGTTTCCTAGGACTTTATCATTAGGTAATTCCTTTCATCGAGTGTTTTTTTCCTCACGTAATTAATCTTGCTTTTCAGTGATTTTAATTACTCTTGAGTTTTTCACTCAATAATCCTCCAAAGTGGTGAAAGGTATTCTAATGATCGGTCCTAGTGTGTGATTAAGGTCTAAAAAATTTAAATTACCATACTATACATCTCCTAGAGTCTTGTGAAATTCCGTAGGTTTTGATAGTTTTTTAATAATTAAAGTTTTCTGTAAATTGAAAATTTTAATTTTTTTTTATGAAAAATGTAAAATTTTGGTCCTTGTCCTTGTGGATTTTGTATAGGGGTGTGAATACTCAAATCAAATTCCTTATGACACCCTACACCCTTGGACCAAGTTTCATCTCAATTGGACAATGTTTTCTAGGTCATTGTACTTGAGGAGTTCAAGTTAGTCAAAAGTGAGCAAATAATTGGCTAAGGTCAAAAAGCCAAAAATTGTACAAGTGTCTAAAGTCAAGAAAAGAAGTGGGGAAATATTTTCTAATGTATTTCTTAAGTTTTAAAATTAAAAATCCACTTAGAGGAACCCCCCATGACAAGTCAAAAGGGATTTCCCCCCCTCCCATATCACCCCTCAAACCCTAACTCACTCCAAAACCATAAAAGTGTGCCCTCATTGACTTGTTCTCTCTCTTGGATGGGTGACACTTGTAACTCATCCAAGAGGGGTCTCTCATCTCTCTCTCATTTAAAAGGAATCCCTCTCTCCTAATTTTGACATGAGTTTTTCACAACAACTCTGTTATGCCAAAATCTCTCCCCGCTCTCTCTCATTCTCTCCCATTTTCTCTTGTGATTTTTGGTGCCATTTGGTAACCTTTCTTGGAGTAATAAAGTGAAG
>SNQJ01S0083449.1:16340-45655 GCA_010110895.2 Picea sitchensis | reverse complement strand
TCTCCAGTTATATGGCCTTGATGTGTGATCTCATAGAAAAGGAACCTACTTGCTTTGAAGAAGCCATTCAGAAGAAAGAATGGATGGATGCCATACCAGTCCATTATAAAGAATGATGTATGGGAAGTAGTTCCCAGACCAAAGAACAAATATGTGGCATCTTCCAAGTGGATATACAAGATAAAACATGCATCAGATGGAAGTATTGAAAAACATAAAACAATATTTGTGGCTCATGGTTTTTCTCAAAAGGAAGGTATCGATTATGAAGAGACATTTGCTCTTATAGCCAGATACACTTCTATCAGAACCATCATAGCTCTTGCAGCCAAAATGAAGTGGAAGTTACACCATATGGATGTGAAAACAACCTTCTTAAATGGTGTTATTGAAGAAGAAGTGTATATAGAAAAACCACGAGGGTTTGAAGTTGAAGATAGAAAGACTCAAGTCTGTAGGTTGAAGAAAGCTCTGTACGGGCTGAAGCAAGCTCCTAGAGCTTGGTATGGTTGAATTCATAGTTTCTTGACAAGCTTGGGCTTTACCAAAAGTAAAGTTGATTATAACCTTTACTTAAAGGTTATGAATGATGAGCCAGATATATTGCTACTATATGTGGATGATTTATTCTTGACAGGAGAAGAAAATATCATCACAGATTGCAATAAGAATCTCGTTGCAGAGTTTGAGATGAAACACTTAGGCACAATGCATTATTTCTTAGGTCTTGAAGTTTGGCAGAGCCCAGAGAAGATCTTCCTTAACCAAGGGCAGTATGCAGTTGAAATACTGAAGAGATTTGACATGTTGGAATGTAAATCCATGAAAACACCCATGGAAACAAATTTGAAGCTCTTGGTTGATACTTCGTCAGATCTGGTTAATGTTATTCTATACAGACAAATTATTGGTTCTTTCATGTATCCGACGAATACCAGGCCAAATATATGTTTTGTTGTGAACACCTTGAGTTAGTATCTGGTGGAGCCCAGACATGTTCACCTTGTAGCCTCAAAGCATGTGATGAAATACCTCAAGGGTATGTTGGATTGTGGTCTCTATTATATTGGAGATCATGACTTCAGAGTGTATGGTTATACTGATTCATATTGGGCTGGAAGTGATTCTGATAGAAAGAGCACTTCAGGATGTTGTTTTCGTCTGGGGTCAGGCATGACTTCATGGAAAAGCAGGAAGAAATCCAGTATTTCTCTCAGCATGGCAGAAGCATAATACATTGCAGCATGTCATGCCAGTTGTGAAGCCATTAGGCTTCGGAAGTTGTTGACATATCTGTTCGATATGAATATGGAAGCCACCATGATTCTATGTGATAACCAGAGTTGCGTAAAGATGACGGAGAACCCAATGTTACATGATAGGTCGAAGAACATAGATATCCAATATCAGTACATTCATGATATGGTGCAGAGGGGAGCTGTAAATATTCAATATGTTGGAACATATGAGAAGGTTGCAGATGTGTTGACAAAGACTTTGTCTCGTGTGAAGTTTGAGTACTTCCGAGACAATCTTGATGTTGCTCGAAAGGACCTCCCTCGAAAGGGGGAGTGATGTTGATGATACTATAGTACTCTGACCAACAGTGGGTAGCTCCATTAGGATTTTATATCCTAGGAGATTGATCATCCCTGGGAAAATCTCAAAGGTCCGGTAAGGACGGTCTGTTAGAGTGCATGTGCATGTATATGTCAGTTGTGGTCAGTAGTGGTAACTTCGTTGGGATTTTATATCCTACGGAATCATATGATTCTTGGGCAAATCCCAAAGGTCCGGTAAGGATGGCCTGTCAGAGTACCACGTGGTAGCTTGTTAGGATTTTATATCTTAGGGAATCTTATGATTCCTGGGCAGATCCCAAAGGTTTGGTAAGGATGGTCTGTCAGAGTACCACAAAATGTTGTTGTTGCACCTGCGTCATGATGATGTTGTATCAGCCTCGTGTTGTTGATGATGTTGTATCAGCCTCATGTTGTTGATGATGTCATATCATCCTCGTGTTGTTGATGATGTTGTATCATCCTCGTGTTGTTGTTGATGATTTACTAGCTTCATGCTATCGATGTTGATGTTTCAGCTTTATGTTGATGATGATGATGATGCTACTCCAGCTCCATGTTGTGAACGATGATGATATTGATGATGATAAAAACTTCGGATGATTTGTAGATGTGCCATTCAGTGTTCTAGATGTTGATGTTAATGTTTCCCTCTCTTTCTCCTGATAATGTTGTATTGGTTCATGTGAGTAGAATACCCTTCTTGTCAAGGGGGAGTGTTGAAATATTGTAACTTCGAATAATATTCTAATTATAATTGAGTTATTATCTTATAGATCAAATCCCATTTTGTGGATTGATCATGTCGGGTCTTGTATAAGACCAAATCTCGTTTTGTGGATTGGTAAAACCATATTTATATGGTGGTATTTGTAAAGTCGGCCCCTAGGGTTTATAAAGTGGTTTTAACCACTCTTGGAAGAAGTTATCCCTACTAAGTGAAGAGACATAACTCTAATGCCTCTTCAACTAGTATTTATAACTGAGGATGGTGCCTCACTTGTTCATTCCCTCTCACTCACTCATCTAGTGCGCATCTTTTGAAGACAGTTGCAGTTGCAAGAGGAAGGAGAAGAGAGGTGCATGCTCAGTCCTAGTTTATTCTTGACGTTTTGGTCTTAGTCTTGGCATTGTATTGGAAATCTATTATTGAGAAAGTTTTTGCTGGGTTTTCTCCCCCATGAGGGTTTCCCAGAATAAAATGTTGTGTACCTTGTGATTGTGTTTCTTTCAGTGATCCTCCTGATGTTGTTATTTTGGAAATGCATTGAATTCTCTAGTAAATTGAAAATAACCTAATAACCGCACTAAACTTAACAGGCCCCCCAAAAATCGCCCTTGAACATTCAAAAATATCTCTTTCATGACATCTGACTCTATATTACTTAATCTGAGAAGATAATTTTATGGCTTATTTTGGTGTGATGGTTGGCTTGTAATGTAATAACTTCACAAAATTGTATCGATTGGATCTTTGGTCTTTTGATAGTCATTTTATCATTTTATGGTTTTTTCTTATTTGAGTGGTTTGCTTTGAATTGTGTTAATATTTTGTGATTTAAATGTTTCCACTGGACATTATTACGTTGAATATGTTAACTATTGAAAGTTACTTTAACATTGGTTCTTCATTCTTATACCGATTATTTTTCATATTGAATTTCTTGATTTTCAACATGGAAATTCAAAACAAGAGTATGAAGGATTTAGTGATATCTTTCAATGATTAGCAAATGGTTTCATGACATGTTTTTATTTTCAGGGCTTCTTTGTTGGTTAATGAATGAAAACTCTGGTTATCATCATGATTCGACAATGGAATCCAATAATAGATTTATTATTACTTTTATACACTTGTTCTTGTTTTCCTAATACTATTTGATTATATTTCAAAAAGGAATGATCTCATTTGAGCATGAGTTAGAGAACTAGATTTCGATGAATAATCAAGACATGACTTGCTTTGTCTTAGTCCTAATTGTCATAATCCTTATCATGACTTAAAACTATGAACAATGGTTAAATTTTCTTTATGTATTTGTACCTTTCATTTGAATTACATGACATTACAAAGGTCATTACTATAAAAGTTATTGTCACTATCATGTCATGGTTTTCAATTCTTTATTGTTATTACTTGGTCGTTATGCAAAGTTATTTGTAATTAATTGTTTTAACGATCGTTCTTAATAACCACGTAATTTGAAAAACTGAATTGATCACATGTTACACTATGTTTAATACATGTGGCTAATAGAACAATTGAGAACTTCATTGTTTACCGTCAATTAAATGAAAAAGTGGCCAAGGTGAGTGACATAGAAATTTTAATGAATAAGACAGTAATAATAGGAGTTACCCATTTTCCAGTGGAAAGAGAAAAGTGGCCCAAAAGTTGTCCAGTGATTTAACAATTCCTTTTTGTGCATTTGTTTATACTTTGCTTGTAAAATAAGCATAGATATGAGTTTGTTTTTATTTTTCATATTGTTTTATTATATTAATAATTAAATATTTGATTTAAAACAATACATAATGGAACATTCTATAGTTATTCTCAAATATTTTTGTTATTATTAGGGTTCGATTTTTTTAGCATGAACAAACGTTTAAATTATTTGTTTGATTTTGTTTACTATTATTAATAATTGTTTTTATTGTTTTGTTTACGGGATCTCATACTCCATATCATGGAAGAGAGTTGGAATTGCATGTTTTGGGAGAATAGTTGTTAAAGGATTGAAATGAGAAAACTAAAAAATCGCTTCACTTCTCAGGAGGCAAAATCAAATCTTCATTTCTGGGAAAATGGTAACGAATTTATAGAAACGCTCGAAAACCCATTTGTAGAACGAAGCGATTTACCTTAGACGTAAGAGGTTTCTCTAGAAACGCCATGGTTTGGGAGATATGGACATATCTTAGACATCAAATCTTCCAGATTTTGTGTTGCAGTCAGCCTCCAATTTGGCTTTTGTTTGAACGACCCAGGGATATCAAAGATTGATGTTTAGCATGAAATTAATTAAACTAAATCAGTTTATGTAGTCTAGGCTTATAAAAAGAAGATTAGAGCTCTGGAAGAAAAGATGAGCATGGAATAGTGAATGGACTTGGGATTGTAATTAGAAGACAATGAACCTCATTTTGCTTCAGAATTTTGTTCTGTGAGTAAGTTTGGAGTTTTTTTTAAAATATAAAAATATAATATCATTTGTTTTCATTTATGTGTTCATTTTCTTCCTGTCATAGCTTTGTAGAATGAAACCTTGGATTTTTCCCATGTCTTATTAATTCATTGTTATGATATTAATTTGTGTATCTCTTGTTCCAAAAATTAATATTTAAAAAATATCATTTGTTATCTCAGCTTTATCAATTCTTTGTGTGATTGATGGATAAATGCATGTGTAAAATGTATTAGATTTTTCTTATGCAAATTACATGTGTTTAATTTATTTATTTTAATGAAATGTGTTTCGTTAATTGAAATAATACATTATTATTCTCCATAAAGGATTGAAATCAAAGTTGTTTCCTTTCCTTATCTGTATTAAATCTACTATATTTTGTTGAAATTTCTTTCACCGGAATTTTGTTGGACTTGAAGTGCAACATTGTCTACAGGCGGACAATCTAACGAATATTTGAAGGAGAGTATTCAACCATTAGATTGCAACTCTTCTCCTAATCAGGATAGTTTAGTCATTGTATTTTGTCATATTTTGTTTGTATGGTTTGTTTGAATGTAAATTTTTAATTGTAACGGTTTAGTTTAAATGCTTTGATCATTTGAACAACTCTTGTCATAAATTACATTCAAAATCATTTAGTTTAGTTCAATTGTTAGCTTAGCTTGAACATTATTGTTTCAGTATGATTGAAGTTTGAATTATTTGCTTTCTTTATTATTTGTAGATATTGTTTATATTGGATTTTCCCGGGATTAAGTTACATTACATACTTTAAAATTCTCATTTTCACAAGGTTTCTAGTAAATCTTGTACCCATGTACAACTTGTAAATTTTGTGAATTTATATAATTAAGTGTAAGGTTATCTAATCTAATAGATCATTGTAAATACTCGAAATCTAGCAGTTAGTAGTTAAGATTTTAGATAACGTTTCATTTATTTATTAGATAGATCATTTCATCGACCAACGAAGCCGTGAAACCCATCAAGGTGGATCAACCCAAACGACTTAGGTTACTTTAGACAACCTCGGACCGGAATCCCCCTTCCAGATGACGAGTGTTTACATATGCCCATCAACAAATGGTGCTAGAAGGAGGGACAGACTAACAAGCTAGCCTTGCAGAGTCTCTAATTCAACTGCATTTAATTTCTTATGGCTCTTGCCCAAATCCCGGTGTTGGAATATGCTTTCCACTTCTCATTACCTGATGTTTCCAACAAGACAGTTGCTCTCCTCTCGAAACTCACCTTTGATGGTGAAGGGAATGTATCTGTAAAAACTCATCTTAACAAGTTTTCGTGTAAATGTATCAAACATGGTATTACTGATTTAAACATTTTATGCAGATTATTCGCATTCACTTTCAGAGTCCAAATAAAATGTTCGTTTGAATCGTTTCCAACCTATTCTATTTTCGATTGGTTTCAATTTGTGAATGAATTTTTAGATGCCTTCGAGGATTATGATTACAATAAATTATGTAAATAATTTGAGGATCTACTAATCAAGAATGATTCATTTGCAGAGAATTTTTCAACAAAGATCAATCATGTCTTTGTAAGTTTCGTCTTGATGATTTATCGTTTATATCAGGTCTAATTTCATATGTGTGTGCCCCCTTTATTCAACAAGATTTAATTACAGATGATGAATTAAATACAGATCATAACATCAACTTGCAAGATGGAATTTATTTGAATGAGATGGATTAGTTAGAAAAAATTGAACAAAAAGAAGAGGTTGGGTCTATTGAGAATGATTTTACTGACAAACAAACTGGTCTTAATTCCAAGTCATTTAATCTTCAAGAAGAATTGATTATGGATCAAGGTGTATTTTTATCTTCATCTAACTCTTACTCTAATCAGTTCTCAAATTCAATTACAGAAGAACACATAGGTGATGAGAATTATCTTAAGTGTTCTAATATTTTAATAGAACCGGTAAGAGATATTGATCTTCAAGATGAAGCAAAAACCTTAAACCTTCATCCACAAATACCTTATTCACAGGAAAGATTAGATGCATACCATAAAATTGTCTGTGCAAGTCTTGATGATCATATAATGTTTGAGAGCGTATAATCAAAACAAAGTGAAAGCATTAAGGCAAGTGAAGGGGAATGTATTGGAAATATCAATGTTAATTATCATTGCTCAAGAGAATCTTTTCATTTGCTTATTGATGATTCTTTCTATTCTTTATATCCCAATCTTTTCTTAGGTTCTGATATGGATAAAACTTTACTCACTTTATTCTACGATTCATCATCACGATCTGATCTTTTTGATATATCAAGTATTGGTGATGTAACTGTTAAACATAAGAATAATAAAGACGGATTTGACACTCTTTCACTACAATCATTCACAATAGAGAAAGATACATTGCGACATGATCCTTCTAGTCAATTGATTTCTGAAAAAGACAATGCATTCATTATGGAGATCGAAGATTCCATACTTCATATTCATTCATTGATTATATTAAATTCTCATGATTCTACTGCACATTTGGAACCAATTCATCTCATCAAAAGGAATGCTCAAACCAACAATTTGATTTCTATAATGAATCCTCATACGATGTGTTTATCAATTGTAGATCTAACTCATGAAAGTGATAATTTTCATTCTGAGTTTCATGATAGGATTGAAGATTGGCTTCATAATTCATATCTAAAAAATCTTCAGAGTAATGGTAAATTCGCACTTACTTTGTTTCTTATTGAAAATATAGAGGGTAAGCATGACGTGTTTTTTTCATATCCTCCATGCGAAGAAATTCATGAACAGGTGGATAATTGTCAGGAGAATGGGGCACTTCAATCTTGGCCAATGGTTATGTCAGGTACTCATAATTTTGGCAAGTTTTCTAAATTTAGTTACATTCTTCCATGCTTTTGTGATCCGTATCATGACAGAATTGCAAATTGGTTGGAGGGTTCATATATTAAAAAATTTCGACAGAATGGTAAGGATATACTTACTTTGTTTATGAATGAAGAACATAAAGATAAAGGTAAGTATGATGTGTTTATTTTCATTTCTGAAATACTTCAATCCATCTTACTAATTGGAAATTTCTTTGTCTTTGCAGGATTGGAGTTACTTCAATGGTTACATTGGAAATTCCATTTCACTTAGTTCCTGTAGAGTAGAATAGTGTAGAGTAGATTTAGGAATAGATTAGATTTTATTTTCTTTCTTTCACTTTGTCAATTTGAATAAGTGTAGCAAGGCGTCACTTTCAAGAAAAAAGAAAATCATCATTCAGGGAAGTCTTCTCTTCTTTTCTTTTTCATTACTTATTTCCTTTCTTATCATGTTTAAGCGTTTCCCTTCAAGTCATATCTTTAATTTCTTATTATTTTTAGCTTTATTGCGGAACGTTTTGATATGATCATTTTTTCGACACTAGCAAGCAAGGATAATCTAAGTAAACTAATGAAAATGATCTCAATACATTACCTTTAAAAGGTTGTATCTTAAAAAAAATGATCAATACATGCGACTTAACTTTGCAATACATTTATATGGTCATTTCTCTACAATTTTAAAAGATCGAAATGTTGTAAAGGAGATGAGTGATAAACAATTGAAATTGATTTTAGTCTTGACTTCTTGAATGGACTTAACTTGTTTTGAAAATGACAAATCATGACAGCACACTCTAATAAAAGGTTCATTTATTTATCTTCATATACATAATCCATAATAAAGAAGGCCTTATTAGCTTAACATTTTATGCAGCAAATGACAATTTTGATATTAATTCTTCATCCGAAGGAAATAAATACATTTAAAGGGTTTCACTTCAATCAATTCAATTAATCAATTTAATTGATCAATTTGTATGTTATGAATTGATAAACTTATCCCCTTTACGATACACATTCCTTCTATTGCGACAAAAAATTTCCCATTATATTTTCTCATAAGATGTTACTCATATTGATAAGGCATGTTTTGGTTTAATTTTATTCTTTTTTTTCATTTGTTTACAAATTTGTTTGATTAAAGTTGGATTTCTTAGCTTATTTCATATTCTTTTATTTTGAAGATTTGTGCTGTGACAATCATTTGTTTTGGGGTTTTAAAAGATGAAATGTCGATTATATTATGACAATCAAATTTTAAGATTAATGGATAAGGAGTTATCAATCCCAAAATAAATGGTACTCTGGTTTAAGTAAGTCATTTGAGCTTTCATCATTCTGAATTTTTGTGCTTGAAGAAATCTTTTGCAAGGTAATTTTCAAGAAGAGAATCACCCTTCCCGTGGTGGAACACTTTCCAAGTTTTACCTTCATATTAAAACCTAGCTACATTGATTACTTTTCCTTTTGACTATTACAAATTAGTACAAAATGCTATATTTATATAATTTCTGCAATTATTTTTTAATCGGTTCCCTCTTTAGGAACAAATGAGTGAGACTTATATTGTTATTATCTCAAACCGCTTGACGCCATCCCACACTCTTAGGGAGTAAAGTTTGCTTCCCCGTCCATTAAGTAATCTCTAATGAGATTAACATTAATCATAGTGCAATATTTTTCATATAATAAATGACATTTAAGTGGTTAGTTGGAGGATAGGAGGTCTCATTGTGACCCGACCTATCATGATCATGGGTATTTACAGTATGACATTACCATCATCTGGTCACCAAGCCAAGGTAATGGCTCTCGGTTACATGACTGAGGGAAAGGAGGTCTCATCACGAACCGACCTTTTCATTTATGTAGATATTTGTGAATGACGTTGTCACTATTTGATTACCAAGTCAGGACAGTGGCTTCCAACTCATTCTTTAGAAAAATAAAGAAAGTAATTTTTAACAAAAGGTATATAAGCTTTGCATATTTAACTAGTGGATGGGATAAAAGCAACTAAATGGGTTAAAAGGTATCCCTATCGAGGCTATGGACGTCTGATGGCTACAGTGGCTATACATATGGTATTAGAGGTAAACTATAAGATAACATCTTCTAGTCATCATGAATTGTTCTTTAGAGTGTGTTCTGGTGAAGAATATATTTTGTAGGAAGTTTGATTAATGAACACTCGTATTTTTCATTTTGGGTAATAGTTAGAAGGTTATATTTTAAAAATCAATTGCAGCTGGTTAAATCTTTAAAAGGTTGACTTGTTAATGTGGTATACATGTTTCAAGACAAACTCTCTTTTTGTCAAAAGCCTTATCTTTTGTCAAGTTCTTGTACATGTAAATATTCTATTATCTAGCCAAAGATAATTGATTCATCCCAGTATGTCACCATTTGTTGGCCCCCAAACAATCCCCCTTGATTTTTTTATAAAAAATCGAGAACCCTTTGAACATTCGAAAATATCACTTTCATGACATCTGACTCTATCATACTTGATCCGACAAGATGATTTTATGGATTATTTTGGTGTGATGGTTGGCTTGTAATGTAATAACTTCACAAAATTGTATCGACTGGATCTTTGGTCTTTTGACAGTCCTTTTATCTTTTTCTGGTTTTTTCTTATTTGAGTGGTTTGCTTTGAATTGTATGAATATTTTGTGATTTAAATGTTTCCATTGGACATTATTACGTTGAATATGTTAACTATCGAAAGTGACTTTAACATTGGTTCTTCATTCTTATATCGATTATTTTTCCATTTGAATTTCTTGATTTTCAACATGAAAATTCAAAACAAGAGTATGAAGGATTGTGTGATGTCTTTCAATGATTAGCAAATGGTTTCATAACATGTTTTTATTTTCAGGTCATCTATGTTGGTTAATGAATGAAAACTCTGGTTATCATCATGATTCGACAATGGAATCCAAGAATAGATTTATTATTACTTTTATACACTTGTTCTTGTTTTCCTAATACTATTTGATGATATTTTAAAAAGGAATGATCTCATTTGAGAATGAGCTAGAGAACTAGATTTCGATGAATAATCAAGACATGACTTGCTTTGGTCTTAGTCCTAATGGTCATAATCCTTATCATGACTTAAAACTATGAACAATGGTTAAATTTTCTTTATGTATTTGGACCTTTCATTTGAATTACATGACATTACAAATGTTATTACTATAAAAGTTTGTGTTACTATCATGTCATGGTTTTCAAGTCATTATTGTTATTACTTGGTCATTATGCAAAGTTCTTTGCAATTAATTGTTTTAACGATCGTTCTTAATAACCACGTAATTTGGAAAACTGAATTGATTACATGTTACACTATGTTTAAGACATGTGGCTAATAGAACAATTCAGAATTGCATTGTTTACCGTCAATTAAATGAAAAAGTGGCCAAGGTGATTGACATAGAAATTTTAATGGATAATACAGTAATAACAGGAGTTACCCATTTGCCAGTGGAAAGAGAAAAGTGGCCCAAGAGTTGTCGAGTGATTTAACAATTCATTTTTGTGCATTTGTTTATACTTTGATTGTAAAATAAGCATAGATATGAGTTTATTTTTATTTTTTGTATTGTTTTATTATATTACTAATTAAATATTTGATTTAAAACAATATATAATGGAACATTCTATTATTATTCTCAAATATTTTTGTTACTATTAGGGTTTGATTTTTTTAGCATAAACAGGCGTTTAAATTATTTGTTTGATTTTGTTTACTATTATTAATAATTGTTTGTATTGTTTAGTTTATAGGATCTCATACTCCAGATCATGGAAGAGAGTTGGAATTGCTTTTTTTGGGAGAATAGTTGCTAAAGGATTGAAATGAGAAAACTAAAAAATCACTTCACTTCTCAGGAGGCGAAATCAAATCTTCATTTCTAGGAAAACGGTAATGAATTTACGGAAACGCTCGAAAACCCATCTGCGGAACAAAGCGATTTACCTTAAACCCGAGGATTATCTCCAAAAACGGCACAGCTTGGGAGATACGGACAGATATTAGACATCAATTTTTCTAGATTTTGTGTTGCTGTCAGCCTCCAATTTGGCTTTTGTTTGAATGACCCAAGGATATCAGAGATTGATGTTTGAAATAAAATTAATTGAATTAAATTAGTTTATGTAGTTTGGGCTTATAAAAAGAAGATTAGAGCTCTGGAAGAAAAGAGGAGCATGGAATAGCGAATGGACTTAGGATTGTAATGGGAAGACAGTGAACCTCGTATTGCTTCACACTTTTGTTCTGTGAGTAATTTTGGAGTTTTTTTAATATAATATCATTTGTTTTCATTTATGTGTTCATTTTCTTCCTGTCATAGCTTTGTAGAATGAAACCTTGGCTTTTGCCCATGTTGTATTAATTCATTGTTATGATATTAATTTGGGTATCTCATGTTCCAAAGATTAATATTTAAAAATATCATTCGTTATCTCAGCTTTATCAATTCTTTGTGTGATTGATGGATAAATGCATGTGTAAAATCTATTAGATTTTTCTTATGCAAATTACATGTGTTTAATTAATTCTTTTTAAAGAAATGTGTTTCGTTAATTAAAATAATACATTATTATTCTCCATAAAGGATTGATCTCAAAGTTGCCTCCTTTCCTTATCTGTATTAAATCTATTATATTTTGTTGAAATTTCTTTCACCAGAATTTTGTTGGACTTGAAGTGAAACATTGTCTACAGGTGTACAATCTAACGAATATTTGAAGAAGAGGATTCAACCATTAGATTCCAACTTTGCTACTGATCGGGATAGTTTAGTCATTGTATTTTGTCATGTTTTCTTTGTATGGATTGTTTGAATGTAAATTTTTTATTGTAACGGTTTAGTTTAAATTATTTGATCATTTGAGAGAGATTTCTATCAGTGTTAATTGTTTGCCAAATGGACCTTGTATGAGGGAGTTACATGTCAAACGATGGAGGGTAATTTTTGGATACCAGTTCACTACAAGGGCCATAACTTCATGCTCTTGAATCAAATTGGGGCAGAGGAGCAGTCTACAGAAAGATCTTAAGCCACAAAATACATCCATGGAGCTAAATTAAGATTCAAGTCCCCTAAAAATGCATAGGAGGACATAGAAGGCACCCGTAACATTCAGGGCTAAAAATATAAATTTGCCTCAAACTTCAGCAGGTTGTATCTAGCATCCTGGAGCTGAGATGAAGTTGAAAATTCGCCATAATGTCCAAAATATGGTCATGAAGGAACCTAGTTGAGCTCCTTTCAAACTTCCAAAGGAGTAGGTGCAAGGATGCATAAGCACAACTAAAAATTGCACCTGGTTGGAGGGTGAGCAGAAGGAGTAAATGGGTACCGGTTAAATGGCCATAAATTCCTACTCATAACTCATAATTGAGCAAGGAAGCAATCCTTGGAAAGGTATTGGACCAAGGAGTCCAGTTATTCACCCAGAAATGTGAATAGAGATATATAAATTCATAGGAAAACAAAAATATTGTTCTTAGTGTATTTAAAGGGAAGAATGGTGCATATTATTTATAGATTTGTTAAATTATTTAGTCTAACAAATCATATTGCCTGCACATTTTAAAGAGTTAAAGGAAAGTAGAACATACTAGAATCAACAATGATAACAAAGGCATGGAAGAGGCACAGAGAACCTACAACCATGAAGATGAAGCCATAGGGTTGTGTGTCATCATGGGTAATGAAGGGACATAATCCAATGGGCATAGAGAAGGCAAGGAGGAGAGCATGAACTTGGTGGAGACCATAAAGAGTCTGAAAAAATATGTCCAAAGTTATAAATATGATAATCAGAGGCTTGTGAAATCCAAGGAGCAATAAGATGGATTCAACATCAAGTTATTGCAGAGCTTGGACAGGATAGAGAATAAAATGGACAAGGAGACAGAATCAAGAAAGTCAAGGAGTCACAGGTCTCATGATAAAAGAAGAGAAACAAGGACTGTTGAGAGACATCATCACCACTCACCAAGGTATTCAGTTAGGAGAGCACACAGTAGTTCAAGTCCATCTCTGATCAGAAATCATAAGAGGAGGTTTGGGGTAGATGAGCTACAAGGAGAAATGAATAAGATTAAGCCTCCTACCTTTGATGGCGAGCACAAGAAAGACGAGGATGCAAGGACCTAGTTGTTGGGAATGAGGAAGTACTTTCAGTTACATAATTACTCCTCACATGCAGAGGGAAGAATTTCCATCTACCAGCTCAAAGCAAAAGCATCAATATGGTGGGACCAGTTTGTACAAGTGCAACACATTGATGAGAAGAAGGTTACTTGGAAGGAGTTCGAAAGGCATTTCCAAAATAAGTACTTGACCAAGCGTTATTATGATAGGAAGATGAAGGAGTTATTTGAACTCAAGCTTGGGAGTATGACCATGAATGAGTATGAAAGGATATTTTTGGAGCTGTGAAATATGTTGACTTCATCAAGGATGAATGGGTCAAGATTCAAAGATACATGAGTGGGATGCCATCAATTTCCAGTGATAAGATATAGTACGATGATCCTAAGACATTGGAGGAAACCATGAGAAGAGATAAATGCCTCTATGATCAGCATAGAGGAAGACCAACTTTTGAAAAGGATTTGGAAGACAAGAAGAAAGGAAATATAGAACATAAGAAGAAGGGGACCAAGCCACCATTCTTTAGAAATAATTCTCAGTGATAGCCAGCTTCCAAGGAGTCTAGAATGACAAAAACAATGGGGCAAAGACCAAGGCAACATCCTATGAAATGTTGGGGTTGCGAGGGAGATCATATGTGTAGATATTTCCCTCATAGAGGTGAAAAGGTGAGGATTGCTCACATTGTACAACAAGATGATACAATGGAGGACATGGGCAAAAACATGCCAAGGCTCTACGCAACCCTGGATAACAAGCAGGTTGAGTTTCAGTCTCATATGATTGAAGTGGAAGGTAAGATCAACAACCAACCCATTATTATTTTAATTGATTCACAAGCTAGTCATAGTTATCTAGATCTTAATATGGTGGAAAGATTTCATTTGCCAAGAAGCAACCTTGGGAAATCTTGGTTGGTGCAATTAGCTACAAGAACTAAAAGAAGAATTAATGAGATGGTTAAGGAATTTCCAATGGACATGAATGGACTGAGCACCACTTCAGATTTGAATATCATATCATTGGGTTCAAATGATTGCCTAATTGGTATAGATTGGTTGGAAAAGCATCATGTCGTCATAGATTGTTATAACAAAGCTTTTACTTGCATGGATGAGGAAGGGAACTTGAGAACAGTACAGGGTATTCTAAGGGCAATAACTATCAAAGAAGTTTCAACCATGCACCTGAAGAAAAGCTTCAGGAAAGGTTGCCAAATATTTGTAGCACATATGGAAGAGATACCTAAGGACAAAGTTCCAAGCATTGAAGACTATGATGTTCTAAAATATTTTGAAGATGTATTTAGAGAAATAGTGGGGTTGCAACTCAAGAAGGATATGGATTTATCTATCAATATGATGCATGGAGCAGCCCCAGTATCCAAGACACCTTATAGGATTAGTACTCTAGAGTTGAATGAGCTGCAAACTTAATTTGGTTGAAAAATGGTCCTACCAACCCTGATACAAATTCCATGTCATCATGTATTAGCCAATCAAAATATTCTAAAAATCAAAGAGATGCATGTCTTATGTAATTTTTTATTATATAATTTGGAGATATGTGGAATTTTTTAATAATATAATTTGTTTACCCTAGCATGATTGATGCCCAGGCTGCCCAAAATTGTCTTGGATATTGAGAGTGAAATGAATATACTAACCGAATTTCCAATATTTTTAATAAAGAAGAGATAGTATTATTGAGGTGCCTTTAATGCATTAACACACTTGTGATCACCAACATTAATTAATTTAATACATATACTAAATAATAATATATAATATACTATAAAAAAAATATAACTAATTTTAATATATATAATAACAAATAATATATATCATATCAAATTTAATTAAATATAATAATAATAACAAATATAATAAAAAGATATAATAAATTTAATATATAAAATAACAAATAATATATAACATATTATATCTAAGTAATATAATATTGTCCCGTCGGTACCCCCATACCCCTAATATATTATTATAATATACCTTAACTAACTCCCGTATATAGTCTAACTAATCTTAACTACCCGGTAGCCCCATCCCCCCACCCGATCCCCTCTCATCCCATCCCCTCATCTCACCCTAACTACCCCTCCCCATCCCTCACCCTCCCCGTCATTCCAATACATACTTATTCCCCCTTACGTAATGCCCCCTTTAAATAATATTAATTAAGAGCACTATTTATAATATAATTTTATTTTATTTAATGCTAACTTTTTTATTTGTGACAGTTGGGAATACATCGAAGCCACGGGATCCGAATTTGCGTTTAGGGAAACCCTAGTGTGATCCAGCATTTCTTTTCTTCTTTCCATTTTGAAGTCGTGCTTAGGATCTTGATACGTGGCGACCTCTAACGACCCAGCCTTCTCCCCATCCATGTTCACAATGCTGGGATCGGATTGATTTTTTTATGCTATGGCCGAGTTCATTAGGTTTTTCCTTGGGATTATTCATGGAGTTTGGCTTAGATTAATACGATGCTTGATTATTGGAGAGTTTGGGATGGAGCTAGGTGCCTTGACTCTCCATGCCCTTCCCTCTTTCTTCCGTTTTTATTTCTTTGATATAGCCAGGGTTTGTGGCCTTCTCCAGTTTTTTTGGCGTCATCTCTATGTGGGACTCCTCCCCATCTTTTGTGAGCCTTCTTCCAGATCTGCCTCCTTGTTTCGGGATCGTTGTCAAGGTTTGATGCATACCCTTGATGTTTGGCTAGAGTTTCAAATATTTTTTTCCGAGTTATGATATTGTAGTTGGTGGGTCAGATAGTTCTTGGAATCTCTCTCCCCTTTGAGGGGTATGTATGCCGCTCAGACCTGGTCCGTTCCATTTCTGGTATTTCTTTGTTGGTCCACTTGCTCTCTGCAGGGTTTTCTTGGGGGTTACTTCCCTGTAGTCTGTGGTCTTCTTCTTTGGTTTTTTTGTATGTTGAGGGTTTAATATATACACAGATCGGTGCTTTTGGTGTGTGATTGCTATACCACTCTGACCTGGTCGATCTAGTCTTATAGCATGTCAAGGTTTGATGTATACACAGATCAGTGCTTTGGTGTGTAGTTGCTATAACGCTCTGACCTAGTCCGTCTAGTTTCTAGAGTTTCTTTTTTTATTTGTTTCTCTCAGTGTTTTTCTCTCCTAGTGGGGGCCTTGACCCTTGTTTGTTCTCATTTTCATTCTTGGATTATTGTATATGTCCTTTTGATCTCTGATGCCTTCATGTTGTACTCTCTCTTAGGGTTTTAGCCTTGTTTTTCTTGGATATTTTTTATCCAAGGTTGAGAGATATGCTTAAAAGCACCACAAAATGTAATTTGGTTCTCTTGGATGAATAAAAATACGCTTTTTTTCATGGTAGTTTTATTATCATGGTAATTTTTTTAATTTTAAAATATATATACTACCATATATTAATATAATATTTTAATTAATTTTTAATATATATATATATATATAGAGAGCTATTTTATATATATATACTTTATTTATTAATTCGTATATATATTAGGTATTAACTAATTATTCACATATATATTAACTATTTATTAATTAAGTATTAACTAATTCATATTAGTCAATATATATTATTTTAATTTTATTTATTAGTTCATTCAATATTATATAGTTACTTCATTATTATTATATGGTTATTTGATGAAGTGACTTTGATAGAGTGAAAATCATGGGTAAGTTTCAATAAAGTGAAATAGTATTATAAAATGTCTACATGGCATTATTTTATAATTTTATTGATTTTCCTTAGGGAGACCCATTTTAAGTTGAAATTTCCTCAAATGTGCAACGAGGAGATTTTAAAGAGGGGTATGTAAGTGTGTCACCTTAGGGTGTGTCAATTTTATTCGTGAAGAAGAAATACGTGACATTGAGATTGTGCATCGACATCAGACAATTGAACAAAGTAAAAATAAATAACAACTATCCTTTGCCAAGGATAGATGATATTTTTCATCAGTTGAAGGATGCAAGATGATATAAGATTGACCTCGAGGTGGGGCTATCACCAGTGAGAGTGGGAAGATATCAATGAACAACCTTTAAAAGCGAGGGTATATGGCCATTATGGAGTTCCGCGATTGGTACCATTTGTCTTGTCCCCTAATGCACCCGATTATCTTAAGTGTGTTTTATGAATGGTATTTTCAGATATTGCTTAGATAAGTTTGTCATTGTATTTTTGGATGACATACTTATTTATTCTCGTCGAAATGGCATGAGCAACATTTGAGGATGGTGCTCTGATATTGAGGAGTATTAATTGTATCCAAAGTTGAGCAAGTGCTCATTCTACTAGAGGAATATTCATTGCAGGCCATGTCATTTTTAGAGGAAGGGATAGCAGTGGATCGAGAAAAGATAAGAGTCATGGAGGGATAGTCAGTGCCAAATAATGTCTCAGAGGTGAGATATTTCATAGGACTTTGCATTCTTAGAGAAGATTTATTGAAGGATTCTCAAATATTGCACACCTAATCACATCTTTGCAAAGAAGGGTGTGATATTTGAGTGGAATTTTGATTGTGAAAGAAGCTTTCAACACTTGAAGAGCTTCTTGACAAGTGCACCAATTTTGAGGATTGTTGATCCAAATGAATATTTTGTTATATGCAATGATGCATGCAAGGAAGGGCTTGGAGGTGCCCTTAATTAGGAATGGGCATGTGGTATGCTATGGGTGAGAGATTTAAAAGGCATGAGAGACACTATGTCATTCATGATTTGGAATTGGCGGTCGTAGTGCATTCCTTGAAGATCTAGAGGCACTACCTCATGGGAAAGAGATTTAAGCTCAGGACAGACCATAATAGTGCGAAATATTCATTTGGACAACCAAGTTTAAATGCCAAACAAAGTAGATGGTTGGAGTTCCCTCAGTGGTATGACTTTGATATAAAGCATATCAAGGTAAAGAGAACAAGGAGTGAGTCAATGCACTTTCGGCGAGGAGGGTGCATGAGATGCATGCTACAACCATTAGCATGTACAAATCTAATTTGAAAGAGACAAAATTATAGAGGCTACAAAATTAGAGCAACACTATATGGAGACAAAGGAAAAAATTACAGTATGATTTCACAGTGAGGAAAATTGAAAATTGTGAGCTAAGGGAGGATGGAATCCTCTTGTAGGAGCATAATTTGTATTGTAATTCCTGTTGTTGAAAAATCTGATAAAAGGAAATGTATAGTGTGCCTTATGTTGGGCACCGGTTATCAGAAAACTATTACAACTATCAAGAGCCAATATTTTTGCCAGGTTTGAAAAATGAGGTGGGTGATTATATAGCCAGGTGTTTGAAATGTCAAAAGGTCAAGGTTGAGCATAGGCACCCGGTTGGGTTTCTACAACCATTACCTATTCTAAATTGGAAATGGGAAGTGATAACAATTGATTTCATCCCCACTAAGTTTCCAAGAACAACAAGGTGACATGATTCCATCATGGTTGTGGTGGATAAACTCACTAAAGCAACTCATTTTATCACAGTGAAGCTAAATCACAAGGAAACCAACAATATTGCAGATATTTATATGAAATTACCGAGGGCTATGGTGTACCTAAAGGCAATTGTAGATATTTATATGAGGGAAATTACCAGGCTACATGGTGTGCCTAAGGCAATTGTTTCTAACAGAGATCCCAAGTTCACATCAATTTTTTGGAAGGGGTTATTCAAAGGATTTGGGACAAATCTGAACTTTAGCACAATATGTCATCTAGAGTCAGATGGGAAAACAGAAATGGTCAATCAAATGATTGAAGATATGTTAAGGATGTACGTGATGGATAAACCATCAAAATGGGAAGACTACCTACACTTGGTAGAGTTTGCTTATAATAATGGGTATCAAGCATCTTTGAAGAAGAGCCCATTTGAGGCACTATACGGCATAAAGTGCAACACACCAATGAGTTGGGACAACCCAACAAATAGAGCAGTGGTTGGTCCAGAATTGCTCAGAGAAATGGAAGAAATAATGGTGAAGATCAAGCAAAACTTAAAGGCTGCTCAAGACAGGAAGAAACGTCATGTAGATAAAGGCAAAACCCACAGAGAGTTTAGAGTGGGTGACCATGCGTTCTTGAAAGTGAAGGCCAAGAGAAGTTCCTTGAAGTTGGGGAATTGTTCAAAGCTGGCAGCATGTTATTATGGGCCATTTGAGATTCTAGAAAAGATTGGTCATGTTGCATACATGCTTTTGCTACCTACATCCATGTGCATTCATAATGTATTCCACGTGTCTTTGCTTAAAAAGTAGATGCTAATTGTGTAATTGATTGAAATGTGATTTAGGTTGAGCAAGAAGGAGACTTCCGAGTACAGTCAATGTACATATTGGATCAAAAGGTCAAGTTACTTCGGAATCGAGCAATAGGGTTGGTAAAGGTCCAGTTGACCTGTTACGGTCCTAAAGATGCAACCTGGGAGCATGAAGATGTCGTGTGGGAAGAGTACCCACATTTTTTGGAAGAGTTTTGAAGATTTTGACTGTACATGTGTATATAATGCACTGAGGACATTACATAAATAAGGGGGAGGGGAATGTCATGCCCCTAAGTAGAACACCAATTGTAAATGTAAATGTAAATATAGGCTGGAGAGCCGGGATATTTTGGGCTAGAATGCCTTCGTATATATGTTTTGAGGCTAGGGTGCATGTGTAGTTATTAGGCTGGAGATCCTGGATGCTAAACGGCCAGTGGGCCTATCATTGTAACATGTAATCACATTCAGATATTAATAAAAATACATCATTGTTGCAGACCAACCAGACAAAAGAGTATGGGGGGCCAAACTCCACTAGAAAGGGGAAGGGGGGCTAAGAGTCTAAGAAGAAGGGCTAAGCTAAGAGAGGCTTAAGCCCAAAGGAATGTTATATTAATATTACTAAAATGTTGAATTCTAATTTATGGATATAAATATATCCTAAGTTTCTAAAAGTGGGGGAACGTACCCCAAGTGGACCTAAGGTAGTTCCCAATATGACCAGTGTCAAATTGGGAAAATGCACATATATTTGGGGGATTCGGTTCATTTTGATCATTCATTCACTCATTGTTCCATCATTCTCTCCTACCATCCATACTTTCCTGCATCCATCAACTCTATCTGCACTGGGAAAGCTTTGGAGTTGTTTTCAACCAGTGACCCTGGGTAAATTGAGCTGAAGAGGTGGGTTGTTAGGACCGTGTACATTTTGAAGAAGCAAGTTGTCAGGCTCGTGAGCATTCTCTCCAGGTGAGAGAACTGTTGGGATTTGTTGGGTGCCAAGGAACAGCTACAGGGCTCTGAGACTTCATGTTTGGCCTGTTGTTGAAGCTTGAAAGGGAAGTGGGGTAGTCGAAGGACTATTGAGCAGAGAAGCGGCACACATCCTAGGGTGGGACATGCATGTGGGGAATGAGAGGCAGTAGGTTGTCTGCTAAAGTTGGCACCTTAGTCTGAACATTTATGTTGTTGATAGACCTTAGTCTAGCTTAATATTCCTTTTCCTTGGTTAAGTTTTAGCCCCAACCCGGGGGTGACCTGTTGCTGAGAGTTTTTTAGCAGCAGAGTCTATGGTTGGGAGGAAAGTGTGAGGTCTACACACAGTTGGTGACTTATTTACACAAGATAAGTGTATATTATGTGTTTGTTTAAATTATTGTATGCATATTTATCTATTTTCTATTATGTGTTTTTCCTATAAGATGTTACATATGTATATTTGTTGTTGTTTTGCATAATTCATTTTCATATGCAGAGCATGCTTATTAATTTAATGGTATCGTGTGGCATATCCCATCTTGGGGTTGGTGATGCTACACCTGATACCCATTATTGTAGGCAAACTCAACTATATGTAAGTAGTCCTCCCACCTAGAAGGCTTGTCCATAACATACATTCTCAACATGTCCTCAATTATTCAATTAATCCCCTATGTTTGTTCATCCGACTCTGGGTGATATGTTGTACTGAAATTCAGATTCGTCCCAAATCCATTAAACAACCCATTACATAAATTGGAGGTGAATTTGGGGTCTCTATGTGATATTATCACTTTAGGTACCCCATGTAGCATAGTGACTTCTTTCATATAGATTTTTGCAATATTGGTTGCCTTATGAGTTACTTTTACCAAAATGAACTGTGCATCCTTTGTTAGCTTGTCCACTACCACCATAATGGAATTGTGTTTCCTTGTCATCTTGGGAAGCTTGGTAATGAAATCAATGGTAACCACTTCTCATTTCCATTCAGGAATGGGCAATGGTTGTAGCAACTCTGTTGGGTGTCTATGCTCATCCTTTACCTTTCGGCATTCCATGCATTTGGCTAAACAATTTGCTACATCCCTCTTCATATCGGGCGATAAATATTGCCCTCTTACAACTGTGATGGTCTTCTGGTATCCTGGATTTCCAGCATATGGCACATTATGCATCTCTCATAACACTAATTTCCTCAACTCTAAATAATTGGGAACATAAACTATGTTTCTGAACAAGAGGATTTCATCCTATTGTAGCTGGTAATCTTTATATTTCCATTGTAGGCTACAATGTTGTAATCCCTCCATGACCTACACACAATGTGGATCTGTTCTTACAACCTCTAATATTATGCCTTTCGGATCTATGCTAATGGTTGTAGCGCACATTTAATGAACCCTTCTGTCAAGTGCATCGACCACTCCATTCTCTTTGCCTTTGATGTATCTGATGTCAAAATCATATTCATCGAGAAACTCCAACTATATTGCTTGTCTAGCATTTAGTGTTGGTTGATCAAACAGATGTTTCACACCACTATGTTCTATCCTTAATTCAAACCTTCGGCCCATAATATAGTGCCTCCATATATTTAGGGCATGTATTATGGTTTCCAATTCCAAGTCATGTGTGGCATACTTTATTCCATGCTCCTTTAACTTCCTGGATTCATAACAAATTATGTGTCCATTTTGTGTAACGATTCCACCAAGCCCTTCATTGCATGCATTTGTGCACACAACAAAATATTCATACGGATCTGTGACCTTTAACACAGGTGCACTGGTTAATAACTCCTTCAAGTGCTGGAAAATTCTTTCACACTTTGTGCTCCATTCGAACTTTACCCCTTTTCTTTGCAGAGAAGTTATTGGATATGCAATCTTGGAGAAACCTGTAATGAACCTCCTATAATAGCCAACTAAACCCATAAAGGATCTAACTTCAAAAATAATTGTAGGTGTTGGCCAACTCTTGATTGCTTCAACCTTCGCTAGATCCACTACTATGCCATCCTCTGAAACAATGCAGCCCAGGTATTGAATTTATCTTTGGTAAAAAGAGCACCTACTCAACTTGGTATATAATTGATGCTCTCTTAAAACTTGAAGCACCCATCTCAAATGTTGTTCATGCTCCTTCTTTGTTTTAGAGTGGATGAGAATATCATCCAAGAAGACAATAACAAACTTGTCTAGGCAATCCTTGAACACTCCATTCATTAAACACATAAATGCAGCAGATGCATTTGTCAACCCAAAAGGCATCACTCCAAATTCATAGTGCCCATATCTTGTCCTGAAGGTTGTCTTGTCAGTGTCTTCATCTCTGATCCTTACTTGATGGTAACCTAACCTCTGGTCAATGTTGGAAAATATCCTTGCTCCCTTCAACTGATCAAGGAGATCATTAATTCTTGGCAAGGGATACTTATTTTTCACTGTAACTTTCTTCAGTTATCTGAAGCCAATGCATAACCTCATAGTCCTATCCTTCTTCTTCACAAAAAGCATTGGGACACCCCAAGGAGAAACACTTTGGCATATGTACCCCTTCTTCAACAATTCCTCTAGCTACTTCTACAACTCTTTTAGTTATGGGGGGCTCATTCTGTAGGGAGCTTTGGACATTGGGGTAGCCCTAGGTATTAAGTCAATAGAGAAATCAATGTCTCTCTTTGGTGGTAAACCTATAAGATCTCTAAAAACATCTTCATGTTCCTTCATAATTGGATAGTCCTCGAGACATGCCTCATTACCCTTGGTTGGTTCTTCCATATGAGTTGAATATACTTGGCACCCTTTTTTGCAACTTCTCTTCAACTATAGTGCTGAAATTTCTCTAACATATATGGGTCTTGGAATACCTTGAACTATCCTTGAGTTTCCTTACTCGTAAAGACACGTGAGAGCCTTATAGCATGATGCTTATCCAACCAATCCATACCAATAAGGCAAGCATAGGACCCGAGTTGTATGATGTTCAAATCTGCTTTAATGTTAACTCCATTCTTGTTCACTAGGAATTCTTTAACAAGCTCACTAATTCTCCTCTTGGTTCCAATAGCTAACTGAACTAACCAATATTTTTCATGCTCACATTTCCTCAATTTAGTTCTTTCAACTAGCTTGGGATCTACATATATATGACTAGCTCCAAAATCAATCAAAATAGCTATGGTTTGATTGTCAATCTTACCTTCTATATCAATCATGTGGGACCGATAGTCTTTTTTTTTGTTGTCCAAGGCTGCATAAATCCCTTGCATGCTCATGTCCACATCATCCATTGTATCATCTTCCTCAATGTTGTGCACACTCCTCATCTTATCTCCTTTGTGAGAAGAATCCTTGTACATGTGATCCCCATCACATCCCCAACACTTCATGGGATGTTGCCTTCACCTTTTTCCCACGGCATCATTCGCTTTAAATTCACTTTGAGATGGCTTACCTTGTTGATATGCTAGAGATATATTCTTGATAAAATGTGGCTTGATACCTTTCTTCCTTTGATCCATCTTACATTTATTTTTGTCATCCCAAGCCTTTTTGAAAGTTGGCCTTCCTTTGCTTTGCTCATGCAAACACTTATCCTTCCTTATGGCTTCTTCTAAATTCGTGGGCTCATCATACTAACTTTTGTCCTTGTAGAATGATGCCAACCCACTCAAGGACCTCTGAACCTTAACCTATTCATCCTTGATGAAATAAACATACCTTAGAAGCTCCAAGAATCTCCTTTCATACTCATCCATGGTCATGCTTTCTAGTTTGAGTTTGAAGAACTCTTTCATCTTCCTGTCATAATATTGCTCTAATAAATACTACTGCTGGAAATATTTCTTGAATTGCTTCCAAGAAGTCCTCTTCTCATCAATGTTCTTAGTCTACTTGAGCTGATCCCACCACATAAAGGCTTTTATTTGAAGATGGTAAGCTACAATTATGGCCTCTACATTTGATGGGTAATCATGTAACTAGAAATATGTTCTCATGCCAAACAACCAAGCTTCAACTTCTTCTCCCTTCCTATGTTCTCCATCAAAATATGGTGGCTTGAGCTTCATGAGCTCTTCTGGAAAGACATCTGACACATATCTTATCTTCCGATGTCTGACAAGGGACACACTTGGAATGCTCTATGAACCTTATCTTGCATGGGTTCTTATGGTCGAGTGTCCCATGGAGTGGGAGTGTTGTTTATGTTGTCTGTTGACACTCCTTGACTGTCTAGATGCATTGGGATCTTCATTTCTATCATAAGACTTAAATGATATTGCCTGCCCTGCACTGGATGTTGGTTTTGTGCCAGAGTCTTCGTTGACTTGTTTCTGCAACATGTTCAGACTCTATAGCAGTTCTTCCTAAGCTCTTATTATCCTTTTGTTATCTACTCGATAGCTTTGCACTTCCTTCTACAAGCTTCTCACAGTTTCAACCAACTCTACTCGCCCCACTCAACTTCTATGCCCATTTGACTCAGCCTATGCATTTCCCATGCTTACATGGAGCCCTCTCACCTCCTCCTCTTGGGTGAAAGAACCCTAATAATCTTCCATATCCCTGGTTCTCATATTGCACCTACTTTGCGTTGTATGAAACTTATTTTGTAAAATGTGTAGCCATAAAAGAATTATGTTAGATTAAATTCAAACAATCTAAGAATTATACATCATTTTGCCTCATTAAGCACGTCAAATATCTCCTTTATGCTTCCTTCAGAATTCTTATGTTCAAATCATAAATTCGAGTGCACAAGATGATTATGGTCTTTAAAAGGTTTCCAATTACTATTTCCTTGCTTGATTATGTGCTCTGAGCATAAAGTTATGCCCTTTTAAGGTTTCTTGAGCATTTCCTTATGATGACATCATCAAGTCTACATGGCCTCCACGTATACCTGCTTCCTACACACTAATTGATGTCATTGGCCCACTAGCATCCATGTTGACCTATCCAGTTCGTGTTGGTTGACGTTGACCTACTCTACACCATCAGACACATGCCTTTGGGCTTTCAGGCCTGCAACACTATTGGAAACACCATATCAAGGAATCACCTTCAGAATGAATAAATTGCAATGCTTATTGATTTCCCTAAAGTTAAAAGCTCATAACACTGTCGATCTCCCTCCATTGAGCTCCACCCATTGGGATGTTGAAGTTTACACTTTTTCAAGGCTTTCTCGAAGCCTGCAACCTGTAAGACTATCGGGCTCGCACTATTGAGATTTTTCCATCGGGGTGACAAATTAACATACTTGTGACTTCTTCCGTGATCCAAATCCATAGGGATCATACCATTGGAAAATATCCAGTGGACAAGACAACTTACCAAGTCACGGTTTCCTCTCGAAATCCACAATCCACAACACTGTCAAACTTTTGCATTTAGGATTTTCCATTCAAACAACAATTTAATGTATTCAGAATCCTTCCAAAACTCGAAGTTCGCAACACTATCAGACTCTCTCTTTTGGGATTTTCCATCTGATATACAAATTGACTTACTCACAAATCTTGTTGAAACCCGAAATGTGCAACACTGCTCCCATAGGCTATTGGGTCCTCAAATCTTCCATTCTATAACTTACTAAAACATAAGGGTCGCAATAGTATCGAGAATGCCCCATTGGGTAAATCCCTTCAAAAAATACAACTTCCCAAACATAAAGATTTACCTGAAGTCCAGAGCCCGCGGTACTATTCGAACTTCCTCCATCAGGCTTTTCCCGCAACGTCTTATGAACAGGCCTCCCAACCACCAATCTCCAATGGATGGTCAAGATTAAATCTCTATACCCATCGGATGGTCAAGATTCATCGTTGACATTTGGTTGATCCCTCTTGACCTTTACCATTAGTAAATGCAGGTCCCACCGGTACCTAAATGCCACATGGCAATAGTTGATTCACCTTCCCTTGTTGATGTGTTTCTTAACATGGCATGTTGACTCAACAAGCTGGTGTGGCATCTAACTCGTCATGTTGATATGGCATTCTCTTTCGCATCTGGCCCTTCCGAGACAACATACTCATCCAATGGATCGGATGACGTACGATCACCCAAACCATTGGTCTTTATCAAGTTTGGGCTCGAAGGTGCTCGGCCGATAAACCTCACCCCTTCATCCTGAAATCTGAATCCCAACAGGCTCACTGACTTACACCCTTGGGCTCCTCCCTTCAGAATGACATTTTGTCATTCCTCAAGATTCCTCTGCAACCAGAATTGCTAATGAACGACCAAGATTACTCTTGATGGGATGGACGAGGAAGATCTTGTGTCATCGGGATTTCTAAATAGAATTTTTTGAAACGCCCTTCTGAGAGATCAAACGACTGAGATCTCTCGATCTCTCAGATCGAACGATCCATATCTCTATGGGTTTGAAACTATATGGCTGCTAGCTTTGCTTGTGGACTGAAGTCTAGAATCCCACAAGCTATCAGGTCTGCGCTAATTGAACCCCGCCACAAAACCATCTATGTCCACTCCAAGTCAACCTGACCTAGACTCTTATCAACATGACATCACGGTCCTCAAGATTCCTCTATGTCACACTTCTATATTCGAATCCAACTTTCTCCCCTAGTCTATACAGACCTTTGCCTGATTTCTATTGGATCTGCAATTTGCTAAACAACCAGATCTTAGAAATTTTTTCTGAACTTCTCCATGAAGGGGGATGTAATTCCCTTCTTATGCATTGTCTCTAGCCCATACAACCCGAGCGTTGTAAACCTGGGCTATGATACCACTCTGTAACACACCTAGGTCCCTAGCTGAGGTGTGTTATTGCATAAACACTATGATATAATGTTTGGGCATATCACTGCAAAAACTTGGCTCTGTTACCACACTATAACGCACCGAGAACCCTCTCTGATGCGCGCTACCATAAAATTTCTACTATGATACCGAAATAAGTAGAATTACAATGCAACATGCCTTTATATCATGCATCTATAACATGTATAAAACCAATAATATAATTTAAAGCAACAACTCATAACATCATACAAAAATTGAATTGAAAGTTCTCATACACAACAATTAAATATATAAACAAAAAATAAACATGAAGATCACTACTTATCTTTAAGCAACAAAGATGCAACCAACTGGAGGGGATGGACATTCCTTCCAACCATATATATGTTGCTACATATCTCAACAATATATCACCCCTTAGTTGTGGCTATGAATTCATAAAAGAGGGTGTCCCTCGTAGTCCAAACACTTCCCACAATGGCTAGTCTTCCTACAACTATCCCAATCCACCCAACTCTCTTTCCCACGATCTACACAACCCATGGAAGGGGATCCCCCTTCACTGCTCACAGTCCCTCAGGTCTTCCCTCTTCCCTTCAAGGCTCCAGTGCACTTGGTCGGACATGAATCTCTCTACTGAGGATTTCAAGGATGTCAACTGCTAGGAAACTACCAACACACGACTTACTGCCCTCAAGGAAGCTCTCTCTCGTAGAGAGTTAAATCTACAGGCTTGAAAACCTACTTCTTCAACTCCTATGCTAATCCAACTTGTTGTCTCTGGTGAACTGTGTAAGCTATCGTTGCTTCCCCCCAACTCGTCCCTTCCTTTTCCTTACAAATTTCCTCTTTTTCCTTGCTTGCTTGACTCGCACTCCTCCCAAGGAGGATTGTACCCAGCCCCATGCTCACAATAACTTCCTAAAGTGAATTCTCACACCCACCCTCTTACAGGCATTTAATGATTGGCTTTTGAAATACTCCAAAGGAAAATAGAAGGTTCATAACACAAGGTAAAATCTAGACAATTTGGGTTGAGATTAATACCCATGAATATTTCCTTCTTGGACCCTTGGGCCATTCCCTCTCTTGTGGATACTCAACCCCCAATTACTTTATTTATGTCCACCTGTAGCGGTGTTATCTTTATTTATCACTATAATTTACAAAGTTTACATATTACATCGCTTTTCCCATGGCCATATGTCTTTGTAAAACACATACGTCACTGAGTTGGGGAGTAAAACAAGGATGTTACAACTAGTGAGTTATTTCAAGTGACTAGATTTTGTCTACAAGTGATGATGTTGTTGCATGTCAGGGTCTTAGTATTGTATCATTAAAAACTAGGTCAATAGCCCTATAAAATTTTTCCTACCTTGGAAAAAGAAAACTAATTTAAAAACAAAAA
>SNQJ01S0083447.1:19785-43420 GCA_010110895.2 Picea sitchensis | reverse complement strand
TAAATTTAAGAAAAGAAAAAAAAAAGTTAGTAAATAAATTTTCAAGTGACCATTTAAGATCTAATTTTTGTTTTTTTTATTTGTGTACGGATTTGTTGTCAAGGCCACAGTTTGAATTAGGTCGTAATTAGCTGTAATTTTAATGTTTAGAATCTTTTTTTTTACTTTATGTAGGACATGTTTTTATTTAGGTGTTGATTTTAAGGTTTTTCTAAGAAACTATTTTATGTTTTAAGGCCATGCTTGAAAATGACCCGGTCAGAAAAATTGGTGCTATCGGTAGCACCACGTTTTGATTGAGATTGATTTTAAAGTTTTTCTGAGAAACCATTTTATCCTTTAAGCCCATGCTTGAAAAAGTTGTAACTTTAACCCGGTTACAAAAATTGGTGCTACCAGTAGCATCACTTTTTTATTTTGGGGTTGATTTTAAAGTTTCTTTGAGAAACGATCTGATTATTTAAGCCCATGCTTGAAAAATGTTTTAAATTTGATCCGGTTACTAAAAATGGTGCTACGGGTAGCACCAGTTTTTGATTTGTGGGTTTATTTTTGTGTTTGTTATGCAAAAATATAGGTTTTAATGGCTAGAGTTCTCGTTTTGAGGTCTCAATTCTCATTAAGTTGGTAACTATGTTGGAGTACATAGAATATAAACCGATTTTATTTTGTAACTACCCCAATCTATTAGAGATGTTTCTGCAAGCCATGCTCTTGAGATGAAGAAAAATCTGTAGAGCCACTCTTTGTTGTTGTAGAGCCTTCTGATTGTTGTGTACTTGTAGTAGGCACATGTTGTAATTGTTTCTCTATATCTTTAATTTTCTTTCCATAATTTTGAAATCTTGTTATTTCTTCTATTTTATTTTTTCAACAAATCTGTATTCTTCTTATACCTCTCATCATTGGCCTTTTTTATTCTTTTCAAGTTGTTCATTTTCTATTTTTCATTTTGAATCGAATGCCATTAAGTTGACCCCTGATTTTTTGTACTTCATTCTCTAGTTATTTTTCTCTCAAATATTCTTTTTGTGATGTAGTAGACAAAATTGGCACTGCCTCAATTACTGTTGTACTCTATAATTTCTATTACAAATCAACAATTTGAGATTTCAACATTTCTATCTCCACGTCAAATCCCAAATGATGTGTCTTTCAGTTCTGAAAGAGTTCGTTATTGATCTATTTAATATTTTCATATATCTCATATATTTTCATGTTCAATGATTTCACCATTGGTGATGGGGCATAGAGACCAGTTAAATCACTACTTAATACTTTAGCTTTCTGATACATCTTCTCTTTTCCTTCTCTAGAATTTTCCAAGTGTTTTGAATGGATTTGTTTTGTTGGAATATGTTGGATTATATATTTAACCTTACCCATACCGTAAACTTTACCTTTATCTTGATGTTTTCCACCTTCTTTGCTCTGACATTCTATTTCCTTTTCAAATTTTATACTCTTCTGTTTTGCAACACTGCCATTAATTTTACCTTTTCCCTTATCCATACCCTTACTTTTAACTGCATCCTTACAATTGCAACTTTCTTTGGTAAGAATTTGCATTTCCTTTTTAAGTAATCTAATCTTCCCATTTGCTTTGAAAATGTCCATCTTTTTCTGATTCAACTTATTATCTTGGTTATGATTTTCTTTCTTCAAACTGTTCGGTTTGTTCTTATACTCTTCAATCTCTGAATTATGCTTTTGATGTATTTGTTGCACTATATTTTCAAATTAAACTTTATATATTTCAATAATTCTGTATTTCTCCTTCAAACTATTTTTTAATACATCCACCTTTAGATTACTTGCAATATTCAATGGAGATATTTTCAAAACTTGTGGCCTTATTTTCAATTATTTTTCAAGATTTTAGATAGTTGTTCTATATGTAGCCCATGACATTTCATACTTTGCCTTGAAATCATCAATATCCCTCTGAGATTTCTCTATAATGAGGGATACCTATATTTCTAATTTAGCTATAATATTGTCTTTGCCTTATATTTTGCTTCTTGATTCTAGTATTTTCCTTGTGATTGCATTTTCTAGATTTTTTATTTTGCTTGAGCATGCCATATTAATGAAGTACTGCATTTCACACTTTTCCTTCTAGGTGTATATAGAGGAATAATCCCCCTTTTCAAAAATCCATTTGTACTACATCATTCTATCAAATGCCCCCAAAATGAATCTATTATAAAATGTATGTTTAATTATTCACATTTGAACTTGGAGAGGTAGAATCAACACCCATAACAAGGAAATTATACTCAAGTAATGCCATTTTAGGAGGAATTCTATCAATTGTAGTTTCTAAAGTAACACAAATTTCATCATTTATTATTTCCATATAATGGTCCATACCTCCCTGCTCCTCAACTTCATTCATAAATTTATGCAGTTCTCTTAAAGTTTTGATAGCATTTACTTGATCTTCAAAAACTCTATCAGAATTGGTTTACACACCATCAAATGAAGTCTGTTCAAGTACATATTCAATGGGTTTCTTCGTTTTTGATCTCCGAATGTAGGTTTTAAGAGGGCTTGTTTGGTCACTGGGTCGATATAAATCAACAATTTTTTGCAGTGTGCCTAAGAAACTGAACTTAACATTCTTTTTTCTTTAATTTATTGAAGAGCACGATGTAATTTTATAGCCAATATATGAGGTACATCTCTGTCTATGTCTTCAATGCAATAAGTGACTAGCCTCATGTAGTCACCAAAAATATCAGTCTTATGATGATTCATAATTTTCCTAAGGACAATTTGAATCAAATACTTGTATAGTCCCTGGGGAACATATATCATTCTAAAACCATTCCTGGGAACATATACCTTTTTCCCACATATTTGATGTAACAACACAATTTGATTTCTTAATGATCATAAATTATCAAGTTAAATTAAATTAATTATTGAAAAACTATATGTGAATCATTTTGTTATTTTATTATTAAAAGGTAAGTGAAGGAATTAATGAGAGGATAAGGGACCTGAAAATTGAATGAGGAAGGGGGATTCGAGGGAAGGGGATAAGGAAGAGGGGTAGGGAGACTTGAGGAGTTCTATTTTTTATAAATCGGGAGGCAAGAGGAAGGAGGAGGAACGATCCAACCATTCTTGGGGAAATTTTAGTAGGGCATTGTTATAGCAAGATTTGCCTCACCCTATGCAATCTTTCCCATAAGGCATTTTTCCATTTCCCCATGCAGAATTATCATCCTTGTTTGTAAGATCCAGAGCTAAAAAATATATATTTTTCCACATCTATTTATCTTGCACACTATACAACATGGGTATATGCAAACTGCTCCATTACATCCTATGTACATCGGGATTTGTGCCATAAAATGAAAATTCATGTCGGGTTTCCATGTCACGACAAGAGATCTATGATCCTTAGCCTTCCATATAATGGAAATGTTCCGACTCGTCCCTTCAGTTCCATTTTGAAGGCTATAACTGGGTCAATTCTGAGCTATGGAAAATAGGAGAAATAATTAAACTTTGAGAGCAAAGTTACTTTAGAGGAATTATTTGCTTCATATTGAGTCTACATCCATGTGTCCTTTAAGTATGAACAGAGTGTTCAACCCCCAAGCTCTTCCCTTATTGATTGATAACCTCATTGTTTCTCTCTTATGAGCTTGCCTTGGATGGAGGATTGAAGTGGTGGAGGCCCAGCTGGAAGGAACTTGGTTTCTTGGTTCCAAACCATGCCGACACAGAAGTCTGTAACCTTTTCAATTATGTTGATCATATATTAATAGAAATACTATTTTCTCGTCCAATTGATATCTTGCAAATATATTGAATTATTATTCCATGGGCATATTTGTTATGTTTATTAATGGATTATGCTATTGAATGTTATAACATTATATAATATGACCATATGCTTTCTTTGCTCGGTTGTTGAGGACTAGTTGCAGGTGTATTTCTTTGGGTCAAGTGCTCAATGGTGGACTTCATCGAACATCTGGATGAGGTAGGCGTTTTATCTTGTATTGCTAGCATATTTGTTTTCATAGCATACTTGAGAAGAGAGTTGATTTTTGTAGTCATTTCCGTCTATTTTGGTTTACCCTAGCCATAGAGAAATTTTCCTCGTAACAGAATTGGTGACTCCACTGGGGAATGAATCTTCTTTCTTAGGGTTTGGAGTACTTTTCTCCTTAGATTGATGTTGTTTCTATTGTGTTTCTTGTTGCATCATTACTTGAGAGCTCCTGTTCACTATAGGTCTGAGTTTTCAGCCTTTCTCCCTTGCCTAGCCTTGTTTTGAAGCATATACGTGCCCTTTATCTTGACAGCTGCATACATACGCAAGTTGTCTCATTGCAGGATGCATATATACACTATGTTTTCCTTAATAGTCGCGTACATCATTTTTACTTGCTTGTTTGCTTAGTCTAGTGACTGGTGGGTGAGATTTGATGTTTGTTGAGCCATCTTGGGTCTCTGTAGTGTCTGTTAAGTGCTTGTGGGATGACATGAAACTTATCTTTGGTTGAATTTCTGGGCAAGGTATTTCTCATCATATTTTCATTTTGTATTGTTCTTGTACATTGGGCTGGGTGTTTTTCTACTTTATATCATGTTTGATTTATCTCTTTCTATACACAGAGGATTTCATATATCAAGATGTTTTCCAGTCCATGCATTTTCATTTTTATGATATTGAAAATACAAAAAATAGGAATTTTGCATTGCTTGGCATTTTTGTCTTTTGAGTCCTCATCATTAGCTTAGTGCATATAAGGAAAGATTGCAGTTTTACTTCAGAATTGCAGAGTTGAAATTGAAAATTGCATTTTTAGAAGCATATTATTCATTGAAAGTTAAAGTTAGGAATTTGCATTATTTTCATATTTACTTTTCTTGCAGAGTCATAACATCATGAGTTTCACTACCATACATTTTTGAGTAATCATGGTCAATAAAATTAACACTATAATTTAAAATTGATTAGTCATGATTTTATTTTCTAGGGTACACAAACTAGGTTAGGATTTAGTGCCTTGGAATAATATTTTGTGAGTAAATCTCTCCAAGAAAATTAAATTAACATGTGTCTCGGAAAGGGAGTGGATAAATCCATTGTATAATTGGTAATATGAGGAGGCTTTGCTCACACCAGAGTTAATCATGAGGTCGCATGAAGTCGGTTGAAGGGATATCCCCCTGATACCTTCCTAGCATCAGAGATATTTCTGGGGATCTATTCGTATCTGGGGAGCTTGCTAGTGCCTTTAGCTCCATGAGAGGCGATACTTTCAAGGTTTCGAGCTTTTCTACCCTGCCCATACGGTGGACCTGACTTATGACTGCTTGCATGTGTATTGGTTATATAGTGGTTTATTATTTTCTTGACTTAGGTGTCTCATAGGTTACTTGCAGGGGTTATTCTGCAGTTACCCTGGGTCAGATAAGGGTCGGACAACACACAACCTTTATGGAGGATTACCTCTCCGAGGGGATCTGACCCACTGGTTGTTAAGCCCATGAGGGCCCGTATAACTAATTCTTTTACATATGATCTTTAGCAGGGAGTCTCAGGCCCCTCTTCGATAAGACATACCTTCTTTAAGGAGGGAGGCCACTCAACCACTTTACCCCATTTGTATGCATATCGACCATTTGACTTTTGGTGTACTCTTTGATTACTAGTTGGCCTTAAGAGTTTATACTGAGTTCTCGTTATCATGGATAATGGAGTCCTTTTGGATCCCTCGTTCACTGATACCTACCCCATGATGCCTACTCATTTCATGGGGACAAATCCTTTTGGTTTTCATAATGGTATGAAGAACTATGGAACACACGTCGTGCCTTGCGTCTCTAGTCATTATCATGTTGATATCCCTTCACCCTTGCAATCCTCCCTGGTCCACTTATATGAATCCTAGCATTGGATCTGGGGGCACCATGACCTTGATTCCTATGTCATCATTCGATATGAATCATGTCCCTCAACAATATTTCACGACAGGATGTTGGAACCTCCCCTCTTACGGATCCAGTCCTAGCTATGCTCTTTCAAGAGCCAATACTCAAATGGGTGTTTATTCTACTTACTACACCCCCTCTTTGTATCCTTCATCCGCCATGACGGTTCCTTCAAACACTTTTCCCATGATGGGTCCTCATGTATCCTTGGGTGTTTCATACGGGGAGAATCAGTTTTACGGTTCCGGCTACCCTCTTCACGGAATCCCTTCACAAGGGGGAAACTTATATCCTCACTTGAATAGTCCTTATCATACTCCATTATCATCCTAGAATTCAGTGATGATGCCCGTTCAAACCTCTCTGAATCAATTAAATGGAGGATACTACCTTTCCGGAAAGGGGCAAGGGGTAAACCAAGACCCTTCCTAGCCTGCAATGTTTCAAATCCAATCCTTCCTCGAACCTTGGTATCAAATGCCATAACTCGCCACTAGCCTAGTCACTACCAGTAATACTGGATCTCCATCACCAACCTCTGCCAATCATGTTGGAGATGAGTCGACAACCTCTGCGAGTCATGTTGACAACCCTTACCCAACAGTTGTTAGGCATGCTGGGGGCACCACTCTAATCGTCATGAATCATATCGATGCCACATCTCGAACCTCTATACATCATGTTGGAGATGACTCTCTCACCTATGCCAATATCATTGAGAACATGTCACTAGCCATTGTGAACGATGTTGGGGGCATAGAGAAGCTTAGACATCTCAGACATAAGCCTAAATTCCTTTGCAGGACATGTGAAGGGGATCACCTTACTCGTTTATGTCCGACTACTTCTCTGATCCCATAAGTGTGGGGCTCACCTAAGGGCCCTTTGGGTTCTAAGGCGTCTATGGTTTCCCCACACCCTATTTCTCCTTTGATTGAAAAGACCATAATGTCATTTCAATCATATCCTGATCACACCCTCGTCGAGGGTAGTGTGCCCCCTATCCCTGTTATCAAGCATCCTCTTCAACCTAGAAATGAAGAAGTGGTTGTGCCAGTGAAATATCTAGTCCATCCTACTCTCCATGTCATCAGCATTCACGATCATGCACCTTATGAATGAGGGAGGGTTTTACTTTCCCCGAGTCCTCTCCCTCCAAGTTTTGAGGAGATCACCTTTGATTGGGATGGTCGAGTGGGGTATCCAATACCCCCGCCTGTGTCCTTTCCAGTAAGAGACATTATTGATTATATCACTGAGACCATATCCTCAACTAGTGCTTTATCCTCCTCGACTTGGAGAGATTTGGGATTTCCCAAAATTATGTCGTCTATTCACAAGATACTGGCATCCCACAGAAGTTCTGCACGGGAGCCTTACCCCCCCTCATGACTTACCACCTAGACTCTCCCAAACGAGTCCAAGTTAAGCTATTTTCTGACTCGTTCAAAAGAAAAAATATTGTCGAGTGATTTGTCCATTTCACACTCATTAAATTGGACTTGAAAGGTCTTGAGTCTTAGTTAAGCTCTTTTTTGACTCGTTGTCAAAAAGAGAAAAGATTTTTGAGTGAACTTGTCTCTTTCACACTCGTAAATTGGATTTGAAAAGACATCTATTTGGCACAAGTTTATCCTTTTTTCACACCAAGTAGACTATAAGTCATAAAAAAGGACATTTTTTGGCATTAAGTTGTGATTGCATCTCATGCCCTTGCTTGTAGTATTGATCCTATAGTCATTTCTTGCTTTGCATTATAAACCGTTTTCCTCAGCAGTTTTTTCATCCTCAACCAAGAAGAGCCTTGTTTATATCCTTCACAATTTGACACCCTATACCTAGGAGGGAACATTCCCCCGAGTATCCATCTCCCACATGCATTTCCTTGCAATGAGCATAGGTGTGTTCCACTGCTGGAACTAGTTTTTCTTACTTGTGACACTCATTTCCTCCATTGTATCATAGCATTCATTTGTGTATGAAAATAAAAGAAGACGGGTGGGAAGGGAGTATTATCTTGTATTGGAAATAGTCATGTCGCATTTGAATAGAGCATAAAGTTATTGAGTCCATTTGTCATCATAATTTTGGGATCAACATTGCCTTAGGAAGATGAGCTTGTTACAAAGTCTTCTCTACCAAATGGTTACTCTTCCAGTCCCTATAGAGAGTTTTATTAATGCCTCCTGCATCTTATGGTTTCATCATTGGGTCTATGCTACCAGAGACCTCCATACATCTCATTCTCTTGTTCAAAGGAAGTCTATCAACATGTGTCAGCCACTCCTAAGAAATATTGACTTTGCATGTCATCCATACCCTCAGGTTGTCTCGAAATAACATGATATTGTATTCCTATTATGCACCCTTCTTTCATCATTGGTAGGTAACCTTGAACCCAATAGTTAACATTTCATCATCAGTCATTGACAGGGTGGTTTACCTTGTGTTCGAAGAGAAGACATCTATTCACACATTGACATTCGTGCACTATCTTGGATTCCATTATCCTTAGTGGTCGTTTCCTCTCCTTTATCAACAGTTTTTATCATTAGCTGTTATTCATAGGGTATTGTTTGTTTATCGCTTGCACTTGGCACACGCAAAAGACACACAGGGTTGTTGGTTCGTGAACATGTTCTTTGTCCAATTTCCACCAAATAATGAAGCTCCTGCTTTATAACTTGTGCTGAATGATGGGAGATACCTTAATGTGCTCCTTTCAGCGGGTCTCCTTCCATCAACTTCAGCTGATTTATTCTAGAAACGAGACATAGAGTCTTATGAGTACCTTGAGGCTTGCAGTCATCAGTGGAAGGATCTCTCGCCATCAACAGTTGGGAATACATCAATGTCTCCTGATTGATGGATTCTTCAGGTGTTCAACACCAGCTCCTTTATTCACACTTGTAATAATGTACTCGGTGCCTTGATACCTACTTCAATTATCGGTAGGTTGTCTCATGTTTGTTAAAGATATACATCAATGAGCGGTAATCAAATGATGTCTCATTGTGTTCGACCTCAACTCATTTATTCACACGAGGTAGAATTTCACCTTTGGCATATTGTGTAGAAGACTTGAAGACATCATTATGTGGTTGCAACTTTCCTGATCTGTTGCTTCCTTTCATTGGACCAGTACCTATATGACTTCAGTGATAATGGGAGATCATATTGTACTCCATTGTATACAGATATCTTCATATTGGTTTTGAGACTGGTTTTACTGGGCCTTCTTTGTGACTATGAAAATTATTGGCATGTAACCACATTTGTATTTGCCTATTCATGGCCATAGACACTTGTTTGGTATATTTTCACATGGATCTGCAGTGTAATTTTTATTAGCAACCATGTATGCAAAGTCAGTGAAGAATGTAATGAGCAACGATTTCGTCCAGTTGGTCCCCTACCACTCCACTTTTGGGTTATTTATAGATTATTTCGTCCATCACAGATAATCCTCTAACCTCACACATTAGGAAGAATCTGTTATAGAAAGATTTGTCTCACCCTATGCAATCTTTCCCATAAGGCATTTTTCCATTTCCCCATGCACACTTATCATCCTTGTTTGTAAGATCCAGAGCTAAAAACAAATATTTTTCCACATGTATGCATCTTGCACACTATACAAAATGCATATACATAGGTTTCTCCACTACATCCCGATTACATCGAGATTTGTGCCAGAAAATGAAAATTAATGTCGGGTTTCCATGTCACAACATGAGATCTATGATCCTTGGCCTTCCATATACTGGAAGCGTTCTGAATTGACCCTTCAGTGCCATTTTGAAGGCTATAAATGGGTCAATTCCAAGCTATGGAAAAGAGGAGAAAGAATTCAACTTTGAGAGCAAAGTTACTCTGGAGGAATTATTTACTTTATATTGAGTCTGCATCCCATTGTCCTTTAAGTCTGAACACAGTGTTTAAACCCCAAGCTCTTCCCTTATTGATTGAGAACCTCATTGTTTCTCTCTTATGAGCTTGCCTTTGGTGGAGGATTGAAGTGGTAGAGGCTCAGCTGGAAGGAACTTAGTTTCTCGGTTCCAAACCGTGACGACACGAAAGTCTGCAACCTTTTCACTTTTGCTGATTATATATTAATAAAAATACTATTTTCCCGTCCAATTGATATCTTTCAAATACATTGAATTATTATTCCATGGGCGTAGTTGTTATGTTTATTAATGGATTATACTATTGAATGTGCTAACATTATATAATATCACCATATGTTGGCTTTGCTCGGTTGTTGAGGACTAGTTCTAGGTGTAATGCTTTCGGTCAAGTGCTCAATGGTGGACTTCGTCGAGACGTGGTGGACTTCATCGAACGTCTCGACGAGGTAGGTCTTTTATATTGTCGTGATAGCATATTTGTTTTCATACCATACTTGATAAGAGAGTTGATTTTTGTAGTCATTTTCGTCTGTTGTGGTTTACCGTAGCCATAGAGAGATTTTCCTCGTAGCAGGCAAGAGTGTTGTTGGGATTTTTGGTCTCGGGGGCTAGGGAATCTAATTTCCTGGAGCTAGGGAGTCAGAGAGGCTCTGTTCCTAGTTGGTTGGGAGGAAACAGTTTCAGACAAGGCCATTTCAACAAAGAAATTTCGGCATGTCAACTTCCTTCTTCAAGAGGTATGCCACTATTACCACTCATTACTGTTATTCACAATAAACTGTTAATTTATGATATTTTATTTTGAGTATCGATAAAATATTTATGTGTATAAACCCACCCACATCCTTCAGTTAACAATTTGTTGCACAATCCATGAACCCCTGAGTATTGGGGTATTACAAATGGTATCAAAACCCAGTTTGAAATCTAAAACCTAGGGCTTACCCATAGGCTTGCTTGAAACCCTTAATTATTACCCTTAAAACACCATAAATAACCCAGACACCACCCTGGAACCCTAAGAAAACTACCCAATGAAATTTTGAAGAAGAGGGAGACTACAGCAAGGAAATTGATCCTATACATATTTTCCAGACCCATGTCCAAGTGTTCCCTGTTCCACTATTCCAACCTTGTACCAAGTGTTCCCTGTTCCACTATTCCAACCTTGTACCAGGTAAAGGGAAAGGAAAAGTAATTATAATAGTTAGATGATAGTAATCCCTTAAAATAAAACAAAGAAGGGACTAAAGTAACCCGATATCCCATGCAAAGTCAAGTCATTTCTATTGGTGTCATATCGAGAAAAAAAATAAAGAGAAAGGGATTTTTTTTTTTGAGGAAATAAATTCTTACCATGATCTAAAAAGATTATTGCCTAGCAACAAAAATAAAACACACAACAAAGTTGACAAAAAAGTAGTAGCAATTTCAAAAGCCCAATACTATTGAATAATTTGCTCCGAGATATTTACAAGATGATTCAACTCCAACCGACCATAGGGATCGACTACTAGTTTCTAAAGAAATTATGGGCTGCTAAAACAAATGCAAACACCATGGCACATAAACATATATACTATTTTTGCACCACACTTCCCTAGTATCATTCGAACGCCCACTGATTTTCACTCATGACCCCCCCTTGTGTTAAATTATTACGCCGAAAGGCATACACCTATTGACAATGGGCAGATTTAATAAGGGTTTAGTGCTTAATAAGTTTTCTATGGACAAGATTAAATATGGCTGGAATATTCTTAGTAGTCACACAAAATAAATGGCTGTGATTTCAATCATTAACTTCCTAGCTATTATAAATATATCCGTTTATGTGTTTACTTTTTTACATTTACCTAATCATATTTAAAAATTACTTTGATAGCTAATTGATTGCCACGTAAGTGATTAACATAAATTAAAATATTAACACGAGATAAATGAAGCTCAACCGTTTATTTGTTAATCAATAATAAAATTTAATATATTCTTTTAAGGATTCATTTCATCTTATTAGCCTTTCGGCGTTCACCAACAACTATTTAGCTGCTATGCTAGTTAAGACCATAACATATCAATGGACAAAAAAAAACATCGCTACCCTCGACAATTAAATAATGGCTCGAGCCTTTCACTGCACAAACCCTCGAGTCTCACGGGCAGAGGTGAATGGAAGCCATACATGTGGCAAGCTTGTTTGTAATGCATGGAGTTGGACAAGAACCACACCAAATTGGTGTATGAAACCCCCTTGTTTGTGGGACAAAGGACCCCCTCGGCCTAGCGATTTGACTGGTAAAGTCTATGAAGGTATACATACCCTACCCCATCTGGATTTGATTTGAACATGTGACCTCTCAGGAGGAAACACATGTTCTTAACCATTAAGCCCACTCAAGCTGGCATGCTTGCTGCAAACACAGAAATTATAACAATACGCGAACTCTTGTGAGTTTTTACTGAAACTTGTAACTTGTTTCTCCGAATTTAAATGACTGAAACTCTCGTGGGCCGTTTACAAAAAATCACCGACTAGGGCTTTGAACGAAAGAAAATATCTCTCGATCATGAACTGCACGACCCAGTGAAACATCATCTTAAAAACAAGAAAATGGGAAGAAACAAAGATTTAATTGATTAATAAATGAAATAAACCGCTATGTGAAGCCGCTTACAAGCATCGCAGCCTCCCAATATTGCTCTCAAATGTGCCGAGTATTCCTCTTCGGGCTTCCTGTTCCTCTCATTATTGGCTAGCGTTTTAGGGCCAATAAATACATCCTTCACAGCCAGGTTCATTCCTTTTATGAGAACCATATTGGCTGACCTCCTACGATTCGAACTCGTGCCAAATAGCACCGAGATTCAATCGAATTAGCCCCAAATCTGGCATTTTCGGTTTCTTCTGGAGACATAAAAACCACCTGCGGTATCAAGATGGTGAATGAAATCCAGATCCGCTACACCCAAAACGGCGAAACACCCAGCATAATTCCTTGAATCCCTCTGCTCAACTCCCACCTATGCTTACATCTAACGAACTAAAAAATAATGGAAGGCGGGGTGAAAGGGAAAGCGTGAGCATAGGGGACGGTAGGGTTTGTGAATGGGGAGAAGAGAGATAGGTTGGGTGAGTGAGGGAGCCGGAGACGTGGGCCTACCCCCTATTCAATTTATTTTATTATTTTTTTAATTTTAAATTGTTATTTATTTAATTTTTTTTTTTTAATTTAAATTAAAAAATTATTATAATAAAAGAATCTTTATGTATAGTTTTCACTTTATTCAATAAAATAAAATAAAATAAAATAAAATAAAATTTCTTTATTATTTTTTACCTTTCTACTTTTTTTAAATAAAAATTTGCTCAAAATTATATTAATGATCTAATTTTCTTTACATACAGTGATACATGGAACACCGACTACTACACAACCACAAAATACATAAGTCTTTATCAAGAAAATCTAATATCTTCTTTCAAAGCAACAACAAAAGCATTAAAGATCCATAGAATAATACTACTGAAATAAAAGGAAACAAAATTTATCCAACTACTACTGTCTGCACTTGTATCCTTCTTTTGAACATGAACACAAGCATTAAACTCAAAAATATATCCTACTTATCTTACTTGTATCCTTCTTTTGAACATGAACACAAGCATTAAACCCAAAAATATTGAAATCACTTACTTGTGGTTCTTACCATTCCATGCTTCTTTAATGATGATGTTTCTAATTGCTTTTGTTGGACTTTTTCTTAGTAGATAAACTATCACATACACTACTTCAACCCAAACCATAAACCATATTCAATGTCTTCAAAAGTATTAGGCTGTGGTAATTAAGGTTGCTAATCTCTAAGTTCTAATTCCAAAGATAACTTTTAAGTTTTGGCATTGTTGTCAACCTCTAAAATTGGTTGGTTAGTCTATTTGTATAGTTCAAAATTCTTCTAGCCATCATTTTCTATGCTTGCAACCACTACCTTGTAATGGTCCTTTTCATCCTTTATGAGGCACCTACCTTTGTTAAAGTCCACCTTAAGTGTTATTTTTCATTTTTACTTAGACTACCTTGTAATGGCTCTTTTCATACTTTATGAGGTACCTATATTGGTTAAAGTCCACCTTGAAGTGCTATTTGCAATTTTACTTAGATAAGTAAAAACAATCTATCAATCTTGGTGCATACAACACATCATATAGCTTCTTTATTTATTTTTTAATGAAACAAATATATATTGAGTTTATAATTTGTGGCTTTACCCATGTATATAAGATAAGATAAGATTATATATATTATTTAATTAAATTGTTTGGCCTTACGAAAATTAATTTGTTTAAGGAAAAAATTTAATTATATATATATATATATATATATATATATATATATATAATTAAAATTTGTATGATAAATGAAAAGGTTGTAAGAGGTTTATCTATAATTTTTGAGAGGGTTCTATCCATGTTTTAAAGGGGTTGACACATAATGTTTATAGGGGTCTATCCATGTTTTAAAGGGTTGTATCCATGTTTTATTTCGTTTATTTATTTTAAGGTTAGAAGGGGTTGATCCATGTTTTAGAGGGGTCATACAAATAAGTAAAATAAGGTAATTGACGAGTACCCTAGTGTTAGCATAGCTAACATGGCGACAAGTTAGTAGCTTGCCTGGACAAGTTTCAAAGCTTACAGGCTTTTGATCCTGACCCTTAGCCACTTACCTTATGGGACTAATGTTTGTTTACAAACAAATATAAAGACACTAATGCTTAACCTTACGTTTGCAAGTATAAGTTTAAGTAAAAGGTTGAAATCCTTAAACCGGTTTCTAATAAGCAGTTGGTTAAACACAAGTTCATTTATTCAAGATGGTTATAACTCAAGGAAATTAAGGTCCGGGGGCATCATTGCAAGGACAACCAATACCAGTACCTCCACCACCATCGCCCGAGCTAGCTCTCATCTTGCGCTCCTTAGAGGCTATCAATGAGGCATTAAAGGGACGAAAGTCAGCGGAGGTCGAAGTGGAACCCCCACCTTCTAGAGTGGGTAACCCTGAAGTGTCGAGGGACTCAGAGGGAGGGCCTCTACCAAGGGACATCACCAGAGAACCACATAAAATCAAACTCCCAAAGTTTGTTGGGGGTCATGCAAGTGAACGTGCAGAGGCATGGTTGGAAGGAATGCTATGATGTTTCTCCTTAAGAGACTATGCTTCCACACCAAAGGTGAAGATAGTCATCTTTCAGTTGAGGGATAGTGCCTTGAACTAGTGGGGTAATATGGAGAGGCAGTTGCACCTTACCCTAGATACCGTCTCATGAGAACTTACTATGAGGAAAAACAGGTAGGATAATTTCATGCTCTAGTTCATGGAAACATGATTGTGGAAGAGTACGAGATCAGGTTCATGGAGTTGGTAAAATATGTATCATACATGGATATCGAACAACGAAAAGTAGAACATTTTTTGCACGGGTTAAACACTAAGATAAGGGCCATGGTGCATATCTAGAAACCATTGTCAGTAGTTGAAGTAGTTGAAAATGCTCATTACGCAGAGGAGCATATGAGATAAATGAAGGTATGAGATCAACCTTTCCACAACATCCTAGATTCATGGGGAAGGCCCCTAGGACCTTCTCCATGGGAGGAAGCTCTAGGACACCTCTTTATGGGAATAGATTCGCACCTAAAACAATTACAACAGGTATTTAAATGGCACCAAGTACAACATCCCACTCATCACCTGTGATGCAAGCAGGTCGACGAACTTCTCAGGGGGCAATGAGTAGGGGTAGGGGATCCAAGGGAATGAATTCATTTTAGAGGCCTTCAGAGGGTAGCATACAAGTTCCACCCCATGTTACTTATTTGGGGTGCGGAGGACCTCATTACCAGTGTGACTATTGAGAGTCACAATCATGATTTGTACATAGAGAAGGAAAGGCCCTGATGGGAAGAGGGAGTAGTAGCCACCATATTTATTAAGTGGTCAATAATCGTCAGGTAGAACATCAATCCACGATGGTGGAGTTGTCAAGTATGCTAAATCATTTCAATATTAAAATGGTATTTGATTATGGTGATATAGATAGTTTCATTTCACCTTGTGCATTAGAAAAGTTTGGGTTGGCATCCTATGAGAACGATGACTTTAAACAAGTCGAGATGGCTTCAGGGGAAAAGCAAGCGGTAGGACCTAGCATTGACTATTGTCTAGTAGACCTGGGAGTGTTTAATACTAGGTTGAAGGTGTACGTCACTTCTCTAGGGATGTATGACCTAATCATTGTGTTGGATTGGTTAGACGCCCGTCGATATATGGTATATTGTTTCACGAAGAGGGTGCTTTGTGTTGACGATGAAGGAAGAGAAATAGAGATCCATGGTATACATAGGAAGGTGTCTCTACACTTTATCTCAACAATGAAGGTTAAATGTTGCATGAGGAAAGGTTGTCGATTATATGTAGTGGAAGAAGTGAATGGAGGGAAAGGACCCTCTATGGATCAGTATCAAGTATTTTTGAAATTTAAGGATGTTGTTCTGAAAGAGTTTTCAAGGTTATCTCCTGAAAGGGAGCTTGATTTTACCATCTAGCTAAAACTAGGTGTGAAGCCAATTTACAAGACACCGTATAGGATGATAGCACCATAACTTTGTGAGTTGAAGATGCAGGTGAAGGAACTACTTGACTTAGGTTTGATAAGGCCCTGTGTTTCACCTTGGGGTGCACTAGTAATTTTTTTCAAGAAGAAGGATAGTTCCTTATGACTGTGCATATATTACAGGGACTTGAAGCATGCTACAGTGAAGAATAGGTATCCAATACCACTAATAGATGATATGTTTGATCAGATGAAAGGAGCATCAGTTTTCTCCAAAATTGATTTGGGATCGGGGTATCACTAGTGAAGGAATAAGGAAGGTGATAATCCTAAAATTTCATTTCAAACTCGTTTATGGCATTGCGATTTCATTGAAGCAACTTTTTGTTCGACCAATGCTCCAACAGTTTTCATGAGCCTCATGAATGGTGTATTCTGAAAGTACTTAGACCTCTTTGTACAGGTTTTTCTTGATGATATCCTCATCTATTCCAAGAACGAAAGAGAACATGAGGAACACTTACGAGTGTTGTTGTCATGCCTTAGAGAGAACAAATTGTATGGAAAGTTGTCAAAGTGTCATTTCTTCCAGAAAGAGATTCATTATTTAGGTCATATCATTTCCAGTGAAGGAATCTGTTTGGACCCAGAAAAGGTCAAGGCCATTATGGAATGGTCAATGCCAAAAAATGCTCATGAGGTGAAAAGCTTCATGGGGCTAGTTGGTTATTATCAAAGGTTTGTAGAAGGGTTCTCTAAGATAGTGAAAACCATCACCACCTTGCAGTGCAAGGGAGTCAGGTATGAATGGATATAGGAATGTGATGTTGTATTCAACAAGCTTAAGAGGTTACTATCCAGTCCGCCAATTATTTGAGTGTCGAATATGGAAAAAGACTTCATAGTATGCACGGATTCCTCGAAGCAAGGATTGGGAGTTGTGCTAATGCATTATGGGGGAGTGATAGCATATGCATCAATAAAGTTGAAGAAAAATGAGGAGATTTAAGATAATTATGATTTATAGATGGTAGTTGTAATGCTAGCTTTGAAGCTTTGGAGGCATTATCTAGTCGAGTGAAGATTTGAGCTCAAAATAGACCATGAAATATTAAAGAATCTCTTCACTCAAAGGGATCTCAATGCCAGGGAGAGGTGATGGAGTGAGTATTATTTTGGAATTTAGTACATCAAGGGAAAGGAGAATGTGGTCGTGGATTCCTTGAGAAGGAGACCACATGTCTTCTCCTTGGTTCCCCTGAAGGTTAATTTGAGGGAGAGAGTGTTGGGGAAACATCTTGGAGATAGTTGGTATTTAAAGGTTACTTCAACCCTACAGAGTGAGAGGCATTGACAACCCAGGTATGAAGGATATATCCTTGAAGAAGATGGATTGGAAGGATGTACATCCCCGAGGGTGGGGATATTCGAAACATCATACTCAAGGAATCCCATAGAGAACTTTAGTGTGTGCATCTGGGTGTGAAGAAAATGTACGCAGACATGAAGAATCTTTTCTTCTAGTTAGGCATGAAGCGTGATTTAGTCCATTTCATCACCAAGTTCCTTGAGTGTCAGCAAGTGAAGGATAATCATCACCACCCGATAGGTCTCCTACACCCACATGATTTTCCTATGTCCAAGTGGGAAGTCATTTCTATGGATTTCGTTGTAAGATTGTCACTCACATCATTGAGGAATAATGTTATTCTTGTTATAGTTGATAAATTGACCAAGAGTGATCATTGTATTCTAGTTATAGACACTTACGATGTCACTGATGTGGCACATATTTTTATAAGTGAAGTCATTTTTCTACATGGGTTACATAAGAATATAGTTTCAGATAAGGACTCCCGATTTACCTCTAGTCTTTGGAAAAATTTACAGTCAGCGTTGGGAAATTGGTTGAACTTGAGCACAGCATATCATCCTAAAACAAATGGGAAAAATTAGAGAGTAAATCGGGCTATGGAAGACATTCTTATGATGTATGTTATGGATAATCAAACACATTAGGAGAAGTACCTACCTTTGGTAGAGTTTTCCTACAATAAAGTTTTTCAAGACTCAATTGGAATGTCGCCCTATGAAGGTCTATATTTAAGGCCATGTAGGACATCGTTAAGTTGGGAAAGTTTAGAAGACCAAGTGACAGTAGGGCCATAATTGATTCTAGATATGGAGGAATAGGTGATTCAAATTAGACAGTGACCAAAGGAAGCACATGATAGACAAAAAAGTTATGTTGATGCACATAGGAATGACTGAAGTTATAAAGTGGGAGATCAAGTTTTCATTCGTATCATGCCTAATAAGAGTACCATTCAGTTTGGGAAAGGAACAAAGTTGTCACCTCGATTTATAGGACCATTCAAAATCCAAGAGAGCATTGGACTTGTTTCCTATCGCCTCGTACTTCCATCCCACTTGCATAAAACTAATAATGTTTTTCATGTATCTCTTCTACACCATTATGTTGTTGATGAATCTCGCAAACTAAAATTGGAAGGAATTGCAAGTCTCGGACACGGGAACCATGATGGTCAAACCTTTACGCATATTGGACCTTAGGATCCGACAACTCAGGAATCGTCTGGTAGACCAAGTTAAGGTCCGGTGGGACAAGTATAGCCCAATATCTACTACTTGGGAGGATGTAGAGACCTTACGATGAAGTCATCCCTCACTTTTTTTACCACATCAGGACTATGTTTTCCGAAGGTTGGGTGTATGTAATGCCAGATTTTGACTTAGACAGATATAATTACTGATCGTCTAACCATATCTTAATTGGTTATTAACTGTGAAACTATTAATGATAAACTTAAAATTATAGACATGTGGACCTATGTGAATGTCAATACTATGAAGTTTTATCATTATTTGAGTTATGATGGATATTATGGAACCTAATTCTAGCTTGAGAAATTTTAAATCTAAATTTGTTGATACATGTATACCGAGTGAATGATATGATTAAATGCATTTAAATGATAATAATGTATGGATATGTATGAGTTTGTGTTATAAACTAATATGTAGATTAATGGGATATGAAATTGTTGAGAGATGATAGTAATAAATGGTTGATGTCATGAGCATTGACTGAGAAATGATATGTTTTGAATCTTAGCATGTTACATTATGTTTACTAAAATGCCTTTCTATAATACATGGGTGAGTGTAGGTTTTTTAGGTAAAGAAACTTCCTGAAACTAAATATACAATGAAAAAATCCCAACAACACAGTACCACTGTATGGTCCATGGTAGGGTGTTGACCCTACTTCTGTTAGGAGGGGTGGAGAAATTTCCCATCGTGTATCCTCTGAAACCTAGAGTCATGAGAGGACAATGTTAGTCCACGCTACCCTAGATTTGTGATGATGACTGTCAGTTTCTTGTTGGGGAATCCTGGTCAAGTTAGTTGGAACTTCAACTTATATGTTCTATCTGGAGTTAGGTAAATATAGTTGATGCTCCTAGATAGTCCAGTAAAGGAAGGATATGGATGGAGGATGGAAGTAAGTTAGGGAGGCAGGATGACTAGAAGTGGTTGAGAGTGTGTAGAGTATTTTTTTTAGCATATAATAGAACTGTTTGATTTCCTTTAGAAAAAAAACTACAATTATCTAAGTAAATGTTGCTTGCGTTAAATTAGTATAATTGAAGGATTCTGCAAACATTTCAAATGATTTACCATATCTTATGAAATATATAACATTATTGATTAGATAGGGAGAATACATGAATTTATTTAGGTCTGATAAATATTGTCATTAGTACACATGTGAGTCATGTATGTGCTAGCTACGCTTACATGCCTTGCACATGTACACTAGAATGCCTAATTGTTTTAAATTGATGTTGTTTATCTAATATGGATGTATGAATCATGTATCATTACCCTTATATTGTAAATTACTATAACTTTGGGACAAATTTTCTTGAAGGGAGAGTGTATGTAACAACCCAATTTGATTTCTTAATGATCATAAATTATTAAGTTAAATTAAATTTATTATTGAAAAACTATATGTGAATCATTTTGTTATTTTATTATTAAAAGGTAGGTGAAGGAATTAATGAGAGGATAAAGAAGGTAAGAATTGAATGAGGGAGGGGTATTCAAGATAAGGGGATAAGAAAGAGGGGCATGGAGACTTGAGGAGGATTTCTTTTTTTTTTTGGAAATCGGGAGGAAGGAGGAAGGAGAAGGAACGATGCAACCATTCTTCGGGAAATTTTACTAGGGCACTCGTGTTGTTGGGATTTTGGGCTCGGTGGCCAGGGAATCTAATTTCCTAGAGCTAGGGATCCGAAGAGGCTCTATTCCTAGTTTATTGGGAGGAAACAGTTTCAGGCAAGTCCATTTCAGTAAAGAAATTCCAGTAGGTCAACCTCCTTCAAGAGGTATGTCACTATTACCACTCATTACTGTTATTCACAATAAAATGTTAGCTTATGATATTCTATTTTTAGTATAGATAAAATATTTATTTATATAAACCCACCCACATATATAATATTGATAATTAGAATTATATTTACTTCCATTAAAGAGTAACATATGCATTCAATTAACAGTTTATTGTACAATCCATGAACCACTGAGTATTGGGGTATTGCATTTTAGTGGTCAAATCCATCTTTTCTACCTTGGTTTTCTTTTGGATTTAAATGTTTCTCCCACTCTGCATGGAATTTTTGTTTCTCTCGCAAGAAAATGAACATCTAGGTAAATGCTCTAGCCAAATGTTTTCAGTTCCGTAGCCATGTCATCATAATTAGCTATGGTCATATCTATATTATCATTTTTGAAATGGAAGGGTCCAAACATAAAGTCAAAAACCTCTACTCTTATAAGGATATTTAGCATACATATTGGAAAATTTGTTGTGTCTCTCCATGCTTCAACACACTCCTAGAATTTGTTGATAGTGAAATTTTTATTCTGGGAACTGGTTGTTTCAACTATTTCACCCATGGTAGAGAACACCCTTGTTTAAATTTCATCTGGTTCAAATTTGAAATATTTTTTTGAGGAATGCCTCTAATAAGAATGGACACTGAGGAATGGAAGTTGTGGAATGCATGTTCACAATGAGGAAACCCTTCGCAAGAAACTAATTTTTTTTTAAATGATTTACGACTATATTTGTGTATTTTTCTATAAAGAACTTTGATAAATAGAGTAAATAAATCTTTATAGATTAGATACTATTTAGTACAAATAACACTTTTACAAAACTGGATGTGCATTTTTATAAGCACAATCAAGTCGATTTGTAGCATTTTTTAACATTGGAGTTGGGAATTTTGATAATTAATGAAAACTTACCATCCTCTAAATGAGAGGAAGTTGTCACGGGTTTTTTGATTCGAGTGTTGTAACTTGGAAAATAAAAAAAATATTTCCATAATGTGTCAAGGTGATTTAGAGAGAAAAATTACAAATGTTTTCGACTATATTACAAAAACACACACTAAATCTCAAATTAAATGGTAATCAAGATATATTTCATGCATTTAAAATCAATCATAGGTGTGGGATACTTACAATTACTTTGATTTTGTAAGATTTGAGGAATCTAGAAACAACTCAACATACAAGGTTAACTACATGTGTGTGTGGGCAAAGAGAGTGTCAAACATGGGTTCAAGATTTTTATAATATATTCCATAGTAGAATCAATCATACACAAAGAATAAAAATCCATTTTCATTCATCTTCCTATGAAAACCATTCAAATGGGATAAGGAAGAACCATCTAGGGCTTAGTAAAACATAGAGTTGCATAGCATGTCAAGGGCGTGCATTTTTATAGTGTAGGCGTGAATTTGTCATTAAAAAGATGTGAATATTCCTCCTTACTATGTAAACATGCAATCCCATGAAATCAACGTGCAATTTCAGCTTGATACGTTCATTTTCCCCTTCCAGGTCCTCAATACCCTATTTTCCTGTAATTTCAGAAGGTCAACATACATATTTTTTTTCGATGGAATATCTTCACGGGAAACCCTCGAGTACTTCCCCACTTTTATGGATGGTAAATGAGGTAAACCACCAGACCTAATTATGGAGTCTAACCCCAGGGGGGAATAATAGATTAGAACTCATGACCTCCTCTGTTGGGGATAAGGTCAACATACAATTACCAACACAAGGCATGCGTGTTTTTTCCTAGGGTGTGCATTTGTCATTTTCCCTATTTTCATGCATTTTTCCTTTTGAGGGAATGCAATTTTCACCATGGGGAATGGAAATTTTATTTCAAGAAATGGATGTTTCATAAGCCTATATATCCTTGATATAATCATACCTATTTCACCATTGGGAATGAATTTAAACAAGGCCAGTTTTAACAAATTGATCTCTTTCTTTTACAAGGGAATTTTTTCCCTTTATGAACAACAAGAGGTTTTTTGAATGAAAATTCCCATTGTGACCTCTAAAATGAAAGACTAAGGAATACAATATTTTATTCCTTACTGTAGGATGGGTATGCTACAATTTCCCACCCATCCAATCCTCATTGTTTCCATCACTGATTTTTCATGCCAGCCATTTGGCAAATAATGGAAGCAACAATTGTTTTTTTTTTGTTGTATAAAATTGTATTTCAAGCTTGTTATAGTCTCCACATCTAAAAAAGAAAAGTCACATGTAAGAAATACATGTTTTTCTTTTAAACTCTAATTTATGCCCTTGTGAAAAATGCATGCAAGGGGTCACAAAAAAACAAACCCACGTCTTAAAACAACTCCAATTTGAGGGATTCAAGTTGTTGAGGATGTATTAGATAATTTACACATATGTACACATTTTTGTTATCATTTTCAAACATAAATGTGGTTTCTCTATAAAAAAAGGTGCCAAAATCGGCCTTGTAAATTGAAAGAAGAAAATAGTAGAAAGTGACCTAAAGGAAATGTTCGACAACACAGGTATTCCAATAGAGGACGAACACCTTCAGTAACCACTCACATAACCAGATCAAAGATCAACACACTGATGTTTTCACATGGTAAAACCCCTACAGGGAAACATCCATGACCCCAACCAACGCGACCACTTGGAGCAGTTTATTAATGCAAAGAAAAAGATTACAGAGATATTTTACAAGAGATTTTCTCACA
>SNQJ01S0083447.1:8547-19355 GCA_010110895.2 Picea sitchensis | reverse complement strand
TGATTGTCACACCAAAGGCTGGTCGGATGTTGGTGCTGGAATCCAAACTCTGAAAGGATCTGTCGAAGCCACAGAGCTTCCAGACTTGAATTTACCATTGCTCGATACTCTGCTTCTACTGAAGAAAGTGAAATAACCTGTTTTTTCTTATAGGCCCAAGTGAGAGGTCCTAAACCAAGGATGAAAACATAATCTACAGTAGACTTATGATCATCAGGGTCACTAACCCAATCTGAATCAGTGAAACCAACCAATAAAGGAGTCCCCCCTGAACTATAACGTATCTCAAACTGAACTGTACCAAGAACATAGAGAAGTATCCTTTTAGCTTCTTTCCAATGGCCTTCATGGGGTGTTTTCATATATCGGGCAACAAGACCAACATCAAAGGAAATATCAGGACGGGTATGATTCAAGTATAAGAGGCTACCAACTAACTGATGGTACAGGGTGGCATCAACTTCAGGAGAAGTACAGGTGGCAGAAATCTTGACTCCAGACTGGAAGGGAGAAGGGGTTGGCTTACAATCGTTCATGTGAAAATGAGGAATAAGGTGACACACATACTAAGGCTGGGAAAGAAAAATTCCTTCATTGGTTTTCAAAACTTGGAGACCAAGGAAATAGTGAAAAAAGCCTAAGTCTGTGATTTCAAATTTCTTCTTAAGGATGGTTTTCACATGGTTTACAAGTTTTGAGTCACTACCAGTAAGGATAAGGTCATCAACATAAGGAACAAGGATTATGAGATGGCTTCCTAATTTCTTGGTATAGACATTAGGATTAGAATGGCATCTAGATAATCCAGTGGCAATAAGAAAGCTATCCATTTTGGCATACCAATGATGTAGGAGCATCTCTCCACGTCATCCAGCCACGCCAGCGAATTCAAATCGCTCGCTAAAGAGGGGCGCAGCCTCATTTAAGATCTGAATTCAATGTAATTAAATGTTGTAGGCTGGTGAGCCATAGAAGTTGTGCCTTTGTGCAGGCGTAGGTAGATCGGCTTTAATGTTAGATCGGATGAGATCTAGATCCAGATGCTGGACTAGACAACCATTTATTTTAATTGAATAGAGTAGGTAGACCTGGAGGGAAGCGCTCGATGAGACCCTCAGGTAAAAGAGATTTTTGGATCTCATTTTGGTAAGATAGTAATGGTTGTAAGAGTAGAGCCGGAGAGAGATCGAGAACACCTTGTACAAACAGGCATTTTCCATTGTTAATATAAATAGAAGCAATTTTTCCTACATGTCATTCTGAGTTATATGGATGTCTGTGTGTGCTCTGTCATATGATGTGAATGTATGTGTGTTAGATTTGAATTTGCAGGGAGTTTGTGTGATTTCAGGTGAAGGTCTTTGAGGCTTCACACCAGGAGGGTGTGACCGAACGCTGCGGGTTCTGAGAGCCGTGCACAGAGGATGCACTTCTTAACACTAAGGGTTCAGACAAAGGCGTGCTGAGGCACAGGACCGAAGTCAACAACTCAGAGGAAGAAGACCTCAAGGTTTCTCAATACCTTGGAGGTAAGGCTGTGTGAGAGAAACATAGTTGCAGACAGAATTCTGTTGAGAATTCTGTAGAAGCTCTTCCAAGTGGGCATTGAGCATACACCTGGGTTGCGTTGGAGAAGAACTTTGTTGAGACTTTGAAGAGAACAAAATCTTTGAGGAGTTCTGTGAAGCTATGCCCAGAGGGAATCGAGCAAGTGCAAGGAGTGCACGAGAGGAGGAAAGAATTATTAGAAGTTCTGAGAAGATACTCCACCAGGAGGGCGTCGAGTAAGTGTGCAGACAGGAACAGAAGAGAAAAAGAACTCTTTGAGTTCTGGAAGTGAGGAAGAGTCCACTGAAGGATCTTCAATGGGTTGTTGAACACCCAGAAATACTCAGCAAGAGGTTGCTTGAGCCGAGAGACTGTCAGGAAGGCATTTTATTCTCCATCTGTGGAAGAAGAAGAACAAAATCCCTTAGGGGTATGAGTGTGAGGAGCTCAGGATGGATAACACCTATGTGTGCATGTAAGGACTCTGCAAGGAGTGCAAGAGTCGAAGAGTCCTTTGAGGATTCGAAAGCATAAAAGCTCAGGAGGGAGCACAACCACCATCGGAACGGGTGAGAAGATAGATCTGGACCATTGAAGAGTTTACGTCCAAGAGGAGATCAGGAGGAGCCTTCAGAAGGAGGAGACTGACAGTCGTTGGATCTCACTCAAAAATCCCATAAGTCGTTGGATCGGGAGAAATTTGCACAGAATTTAGTCTCTGGAGTAGGCGGGTAGAAGAAGCGATCTGAGCCGTCAGATCTAGAGCAAAAATCCCACCATCCGTCAGATTGGATAGGAGTTGCACGAGGCTTAGCAGTCGAGATATTAGCCATCGAGAAATCGGAGTTCCTGAGGACAAGAAATCTAGGACATCGAAAGTCTCGAAATCCCGGAGGAATCGAGACCATCCATCTGGAAGGGACGCATGGAGGAGATCGGTGTCATCGGGAAAGACCCAACAAGGAAGCCATCCATCAGTGTTTGGTTCATCGGGATATCAGAGATCCCGGTGACAAGTTGTTTGTGCAATTTAGAATCGCGAAACGCGATACCCTGATCAGTGGGGGCCAGCTGTCATCACTGTAGAGAAGGAGGACAGTGCCATAGTGGAATCCAGTTGTCAGAGAAACAGAGAGTCACAATTCGAGGAGTCGGGAATCCCGTAGGTGTATGTATTTTGTTATCGCAAACCCCGAAACCCTGATAGGAAGGTAAGGCTGCGGTCTTATGAATTCTGGTCATATGGACTAGGAACCTAGCCAGGAGGGCTAGCGCATGAAAAGGGCGCATCGGTGATCGAGGATTGGAGAGGTGAGAAACTTTCGACAGGGGGAAGAACGAAACCCCGAACCCCGATATTGAGTAAGGGAAAAGTCACGGTAAAGTGCATAAGGTCATGAAGGAAGTTAAAGGACCTGTGGATCCGGTATTTGATAGGGATTCCACTCAGGAATATAAAGAGCTAATTCGGCTCATGAATGTAGTGGATTGAACGATCCTGAGAGTGGGTGAGTTGAGGGAAACACTATCACCTGCGTCAAGTGGTATCAGAGCAGGAAATTCATCTGCATATTTCAGGTGAAAGAAGACAGAGCACTGGAGACTCAGTAAGGTGATTGTTTCCAGGTAGGAAGCAATCAGGTAGACAGTTAGGGAGTCTGTAAGATGAAGTTGGACACACTCAGGATGCAGAGTGACAGCAATAGGTCTGCCAGGGAGGCAGATAGACACAGCAAGATGGCTACTGAAGGCCGTAGAAAGAAAAGCAAGGCATAAAAGCTTGCAAAAATGGATAAAGAGCTCTATGAATTAAAGAAATACATAGAGAAGCTCAAACTACAGATGCAGCAAGATAGGAGGTCAAGACGGATGTGTGAATTTCTCATGGAGAAGGCAAAAGAAAAATGGCCAGTCAAGCAGCTGATTGTCATAAGACAGCGTAGGTTGTTAAAGGAATGGTTGAGGTATGTTGAAAACCTCAAGGCCACAGAGGAAAAGATGATTTATGACTGTGAGCCAGAGACTGGGAGAGGTCTCGATGATTTTGATAAAGAAGACAAATTGGGGTCGCTTGAAGATCTCAAACACTGCCAGGAGGGCAGAGAAGAAGAAATTACAGATTTCCAAGAGGGAAACGATTTGAGATCAGTTGAATATATCACGGACTGTCATGAGGACATCCAGGAAACTTTGCATTTCCATCTAGGCAATGATAAGAGGTCACTGCGGGATCTTGAAGACTGCCAGGTGGGCAGAGATGAGAGTGCGAGACTGTCTGAAAGTCTCATGGACTCGGAGGCGAGTTCAATTTAGCAAGGAGTGCTGATGAAGATGGGATCGATTGATCTCATAGTCTGCCAGGAAGGAAACAGAGACATCCCATATTGTCAGGTGGGCAGGGATGAGCAAGTGAGTTTGGATCAGCCCGAGGAGCTGACAGAGCAGATGAGACTATCTGAAGATTTAATAAATCCAGGGATGGAAGTAGGTCAGCAGGAGCAGCTGATAGAGGAGGAAGATATGAGATATCTTCTGATGATTGGGGGAATTGGAATCTTCCTACCATTTGCCCAGGAGGAGGTAGAAATTGGTGTTGTAGATGGAGCAATGACATAACAACAGTCAGCTGAGATTTTCCAAGAAGAATTGGATAAAACTTTGGAAGCTACCCAAGAAGAAGAAGAAGAAGAGGAGCATTCTGAGGAATGTCTCAACATAGTCACCCAAGAAGTTGAAGAAGTTGTAGCACTAAATCTGACAACAGAAGAAGGAAAGGGGAATGAGAATTCTGAGGAATGGCTCAATGACTTCAGCCAAGAAGCTAAGGAAGTTGTAGCATTGAAGTTGACATCCGAAGGAGAAGATGAAGAGGAAGACGAGCATTCTAAGGAATGGCTCGATATTTTCATCCAGGAGACTGAAAAGACTACAACATGGGAGGTTGCAGAAGAAGAGGCAGACAACATTTTTTTTGTTGATATCTGGGAATAGGTTGAAGCCCTGGAATAGAGGGTGAAAGTGCAGGGCATGCACATCCAACAGGTGAAGTTGGAAACAGATGAAGGAGGCATTTTCTATTGTTAGTATAAATAGGCATTTTCTATTGTTAATATAAACAAAAGCAGTTTTTCCTACATGTCATTTTGAGTTATATGGATGTCTGTGTGTGTTCTGTCATATGCTGTGAATGTATGTGTGTTAGATTTTCATTTGCAGGGAGTTTGTGTGATTTCAGGTGAAGTTCTTTGAGGCTTCACACCAGGAGGGTGTGACAGAACGCTGCGGGTTCTAAAAGTCGTGAACAGAGGATGCACTTCTGAACACTAAGGGTTCAGACAAAGGCATGCTGAGGCACAGGGCTGAAGTCAACAACTCAGAGGAAGAATACCTCAAGGTTGCTGAATACCTTGGAGGTAAGGCTGTGTGAGAGAAACACAGTTGCAGACAGAATTCTGTTGAGAATTTTGTTGAAGCTCTGCCAAGTGGGCATTGAGCATACACCCGGGTTGCATTGGGGAAGAACTCTGATGAGACTTTGAAGAGAACAAAATCTCTGAGGAGTTCTGTGAATCTCTGCCAGGAGGGCATCGAGCAAGTGCAAGGAGTGCATGAGAGGAGGACATAACTTCTAGAAGTTCTGAGAAGATACTCTGCCAGGAGGGCGTCGAGTAAGTGTGCATATAGGCATAGAAGAGAAAAAGAACTCTTTGAGTTCTGGAAGTGAGGAAGAGTCCACTGAAGGATCTTCACTGGGTTGCTGAACACCCAGAAAGACTTAGCAAGAGGTTTCTTGAGCCGAGAGACTGCCAGGAAGACGTTTTATTCTCCATCTGTGGAAGAAGAAGAAAAAAATCCCTTAGGGGTATGAGTGTGAGGATCTCAGGATGGATAGTACCTACGTGTGCATGTAAGGACTCTACAAGGAGTGCAAGAGTCGAAGAGTCCTTTGAGGATTCGAAAGGATAAAAGCTCAGGAGGGAGCACAGCCGTCGTCGGATCGACTGAGAAGATAGATCTGGACCGTTGAAGAGTTTACGTCCAAGAGGAGCTTAGGAGGAGCCTTCAGAAGGAGGAGATCGACAACCGTCGGATCTCACTAAGAAATCCCGTAAGTCATTGGATCGGGAGAAAGTTGCGTAGAATTTATCCTCTGGAGTAGGCGCGCAGAAGAAGTGATTTGAGCCATCAGATATGGAACATAAATCCCGCCAGTTGTCAGACTAGATAGGAGCTGCATGAGGCTTAGCATTTGGGATATTAGCCATCGGGAAATTGGAGTTCCTGAGGACAAGAAATCTGGGACATCGAAAGTCTCGAAATCCCGGAGGAATCGAGACCATCCATATGGAAGGGACGCATGGAGGATATTGGTGTCATCGGGAAAGACCCGACAAGGAAGCCATCCATCGGTGTTTGGTTCATCGGGATATCGGAGATCCCGGTGACAAGTTGTTTGTGCACTTTGGAATCGCGAAACGCGATACCCTGATCAGTGGGGGCTAGCTGTCATCACTGCAGAGAAGGAGGACAGTGCCATAATGGAATCCAGTTGTCAGTGAAACAGAGAGTCGAAATTCGAGGAGTCAGGAATCCTGTAGGTGTATGTATTTTGTTATCGCAAACCCCAAAACCCCGATAGGAAGGTAAGGTTGCGATCTTATGAATTCTGGTCATATGAACTAGGAACCTAGCCAGGAGGGATAGCGTGTGAAAAGGGAGCATCAGTGATCGGGGATTGGAGAGGTGAGAAACTTTCGATAGTGGGAAGCACGAAACCCTGAACCCTGATATTGAGTCAGGGAAAAGTCACGGTAAAGTGCAGAAGGCCGTGAAGGAAGTTAAAGGACCTATGGATCGGGTATTTGATAGGGATTCCACTCAGGAATCTAAAGAGATAATTTAGCTCATGAATGTATTTGTTTGAACGATCCTGAGAGCAGGTGAGTCAAGGGAAACACTATCGCCTGCGTCAAACAAGCTCGGGGAGCTTGATTGAGACCATAAAGAGATTTCTTGAGGCAAAAAACAAGGTTAGAGTCATTATGGACATAGCCAGGAGGTTGTTCCATGTAGATTTTGTCTTGAAAATCTCCGTGCAAGAAGGAGGATTTAACATCCATCTGATGGACCTCCCATTTATGTGAGGTAGCAAGGGAAAGAACAAGGCAGATGGAATTCATTTTGTCTACAGGGGAAAAGGTTTCATTATAGTCAATTCCTTCAACTTGGGAAAATCCTTTGGCAACTAACCGAGCCTTGTGTATTTAAACACTTCCATATGATGCATACTTAGTTCTATAAACCCATTTGCATATAACAAGTTTTCTTCCTTTTGGAAGAGGTACAAGATCCCAAGTATCGTTTTCCATTAAAGAACGATACTTTTCATTGATTTTTGTATCCCAATCTGCATGACCTAAAGCTTCTGCAAATTTCTCTGGATCATGAGTTTCTGAAACTTGATCCAAAAGAGAAGAGGCTCATTGGAACTATGAACGTGTATGATGTTGATCTGAAGGATCGCCGACAAGATCACCAATTGCTTCTCATGTTGAACGGACCCATCTAGGAAGCGGTGGAGCTGGTGTTAGTTCAGGTTCAAAGTAATCACTTGGAGGAGGGTGAGTAGCCGGAGGTGGATTTTAATCCTCACTGTCATCATCTGAAGAAGAAACCAGATCATAAGAAGGCACAAATGTCGAAGATGGCTCATAGGCCGAAGAAGGCACACTCGCCGAATTAGGCTCGCAGGCCGAAGAAGGCACACTCGCCGAATTAGGCTTGCAGACCAATAAATTTTCATCAAATTTAACATCTCTTCTAATAATAATTTCATTACAATGTGATTGAAGAAGTCTGTAACCTTTAACATCTTCAAATAACCAACAAATATACACTTCTCACTTTGAGGTTGCAATGCTTTCCTTTTCTCATCAGGAATGTGAGCCCATGCTATACTGCCAAATACACGAAAGTGACTTACATATGGTTTAATTTTAGTCCAAGATTCTCCCGGTGTTATATTTTTAAGAGCCTTTGTGGGAGTGTGATTTACTATGTAATTTGCACAGTTGATGGCTTTCGCCCAATACTTTAGACTTAATCCCTTAGATTGGATCATACAATTAGCCATTTCTTTTAATTTGTGATTCTTTCTCTCAGCAACACCATTTTGTTGTGGTGTATATGGAACAATGTGTTTCATTTGGATTCTTTGTGTAGTGCAATAGCTTGTAAAATTATTGTTCACATATTTTCCTCCATTATTTGTTCTTAACATTTGAATTTGATGTCCAGATTGCTTTTCTACAAGGGCCTTGTAGGCCAAAAACTTGTCAAAAAATTCACTCTTGAGTTTTAAGAAGTAAACCCAAGTACGTCTGGAAAATTTATCAATGAAAGTTAATAAATACTTGCACCCAGAAAAAGAAGGAGAAGAAAGTGGATCACACAAATCACTGTGAACAAGCTGCAAAGGACCCGAGGCATGCCAAGAGGCACGTTTGTCAAAACTGTCTCGATGATATTTTCCGAGAACACAACTGGCACAAACACCATCTCTGCATGAAACAAGAGGAAGACCAGTCACCATCTATTGATTACATAGTTGCTACAATGAACGATAGTTTAGATGACCAAACCGCTCATGCCAAAGTTTGCTCAAGTCATCATTATGAGCAACAAAAACTGATGAAAAAGATGATGACCCAAAGTTGTCAAACTTGTACAACCTGGTAATATCGTTAGTCATTTCAGTTGCAAGAACATGCTTAGGATATTTTAGATCCTTGATTACAACTTGGTGATGTGAAAACTCGATGGTTTTATCTTCACTTGAATGAGTGATTTGATATACTAATAGAAGGTTACAAGAAAGACTTGAAACACATAATACATCATTAAAATGACCATTATCTACTTGAACTGTTCCAGATCCTATAACACTAAGAGATCTATCATCACCAACAAATATTTTCTTGGTATTACATTCATTTAGAGTAGAAAATATGGCTTTATCCTTAGCCATATGATAAGATGCTCCTAAATCAATAAGCCACTCATCATAAGAAGAAGCAGTAGAAGTAGAATTTTCATTGAAGGATAAACCAGAAGCAGAAAGTGCATGTCCGTGAGAAGAAGAAGTAGAATCAATATTGATGTTGTGCTTCTTCATCATTGCTTCTGAAGCTGCCATCTTCTTGAAATATTTGGAATCATCATGACCATCTTTATCACAAAAGTTGCAATGTCTGTTAGTATTCTTACTTTTATATTTTTCTCCTTTGTCACCAGTAGGAGCTGAAGTTGTCTGAGCAGGTTTGGGACTCTTATGTTGTTTGTTGTTGTAGTGAGGATGTTGCTTCTTGGGATACTTGGGTTTATGTTTCTGCTGGGCAACTAGGGCTTTGTTGGAGGGACCTACAGTGTTGATCACTCCAAATTGTACAAGATTATTTTCCTCTCGAATCAAACAAGCACAAAAGGACTCAAGAGTGAGTTTTTCATAAGCTTCTTCCCCTAGAGCCTCTCTCATGGCATAAAAGGTAGATACAAATCAATACTATGCACTACCTAGCTTAGAAAGAATAAGATAGATGCAACGCTCTTCCTCCATCTTAATATTACATTCTTCACATAAAATTCTGAGTGTTTTGAACCTACATAGATAGTCTCCAAGGCAAGAAAAATCACTTGGACTCAAGGTCAGTATTTGAGTTTCTAACTGTTGTGCTCAAATAATATTGAGTTTACCAAACATAGATTCAATCTTTTCCCAAGCTTCTTCGGGGTCATCAATGTCTTGAATGTGGTACCTTAAATCAGGAGAGATGGAAATTTCGATTAGTCCACGTGCTTCGTCATTCCTATTATCCCACTTGGCTTTCTTATCAGCATCAGTGGGTGATTTTTCCTTTCACAAGGTAATCTAGTACAAGCCTTTACTTATTAATAAATATTCCATATGATATTTCCATTGGAAGTAGTTGTTGTTGGTAAGCAAGATAGTACTTGTAGAAGACATATTAAATATGTAGATAATGTGGACTTAAAAACTGAAACTGATGATCTGGATGGAAAGAGCTCAAAAAGTTATGCGGTTTGAAAAAAAAATGGCACTGAAAACTAACTTCTGATGTTAGAGTTATGCCCTTTTAAAAAAAAGGCACAATCGATAACCAAATGACCACGTGATTGTGTAAGTTTCTTGATGAAGTGACCCACTTTTATAAAGAGAAGTGGGGATCACTTTTACAATGAAGTTACTTTATAATAGAAAAGTTGCATGCAAAATAAATAAATCTAAAACAAAATATTAAAGCTACTTATAGTGATTCACTTTTATACTTGAAGTGAAATACACTTTACAATTTTAGCATGAACTTTTTCAAAAAAAGGTAACAAAAGAGAGACTTGAACTCAAGACCTCTTACTTAATAAGGAAAATTTTAACCAAATGGTCTAGAAAAACATATTGTAATGTTCATAAGGAGGATTGTTGTCGTTGTTGTTGTTGAAGATGGCCTTGGAGAGCTTGCTAAAAAAAAACTCTTTTCACACAAGAAAAAAAATTCGCTTCTCGATGACAACAAGGGTTAGATCTCAGTTAGCTTACCCGGAAGATGCATCTTTTCCTATCTGTTTTTGATTTTTTGAGATCGCACAGGGCATGGGAAAAATAGAATACACATATCTAAAAGAGTAGAAACCCGAAAATAAATAAAACCAAACCGATATAAAACCCAAAAACTTCTCTGCAAAAAATTTAAAAAATGCGTATTCAAACTTTATACCTCTGGATCTGACTGTAATAGATGTATCTTGGGAAAACAGAAACCTTTTCCAGTGAAACAAAAAGTGTTCCTGAATGAAATGTGTTCTCTGGATGTAATGGAATAGTCCTCTCAGGTCAAAAATGTACGGAAGAGACAAAAAATGGATATGAGACAACTCGGATTCACGATCTCGATCTACAACAGGAGCGGATATTCAAACAGGCTCTGATACCATGTTCGACAACATAATTATTCCAACAGAGGAACACCTTTAGTAACCACTCACATAACCAGATCAAAGATAAACACACCGATGTTTTCACATGGTAAAACCCCTACAGGGAAACATTCATGGCCCTAGACAACACAACCACTTGGAGCAATTTATTAATGCAAAGAAAAAGATTACAGAGAGATTTTACAAGAGAGTTTCTCACAATCGATCATCGGAAAATGACCCTCCATTCTCTTTAAATAGATATCATG
>SNQJ01S0083446.1:51621-62465 GCA_010110895.2 Picea sitchensis | reverse complement strand
GAGGGTTTCCGGTAAAGATCTCTGTGTATTCTGTGTATGAGCCATTGATTAATTTCTGTATTGCTTAAGAATATATATGCATTGCTTTACTTCGCAGGTTTAAAACTTACAAGATGCGTACACGATGGCTAGGACCTTATAAGGTAGACACTGGTTTTCCCAATGGGACAGTCAGGTTGACCACTATTGATGGATCCGATACACAGTTACATGCAAATGGTCATTTCCTGCGCCTGTATCAGTGTCCATTGTCCAAGGCAAAATTCAAATCTAGATGTTCAATCGATATAGGTTATCAATTATTAAAAGGAATGGAGCTTTCTCCTTCCCTTTCTCAACCTTAGGACTTATTTTTCTCAGACCTTGTATATAAATAAACTCAACAAAATTTAAATTTCTCTGTTTTTGTTTGATTGTGTTTACTATGCTAATAAATTCAGCCTTGAAGGGTATCAGGTAGTTTTTGTGTGTGCAGGTGAATAGCAGGGATGAATATAGAAAAGGAAGCCAACGATTAGTTGACAGAAGTTGAAAAACTTCTTAAAAACTAAGTGATGCAGTGTTCGACCGATTTCCTATTGTTACACCCTTTCCAGATGAATTGGCGGATTTCCATGTTGTTACACCATTTTTCGACAAATTGGCCAATTTCCATGTTGTTACACCCATTTCAGACAAATTGGCCGATTTTCATGCTGTTACACCCTTTTCCGAAAATTTGGCCAATTTCCATGTTGTTACACCCTTTTCCGACAAATTGGTCGATTTCCTACTATTAATGAGGATGAGGTATTGGAGTTTAGTCAAAATCTCACCAAAGGATATTCAATGGTGAATGGGGTAAGGATTCTAGTATCAAAAGAAAGCATTGTTATTGTCACAGGGTTGCCAACAACAGGAGACTGATGGTTTAATAGAAAAACACATCTTCTGCATGCTCAAAATGATTTCCTCATTGACAATGAGAAAATTCGGACAAAAGGTCGAGGTGCAAATGTCAATTCCTTACTAGAGCCCTGGGGGAAAGTTGCAGAGTTCGTCAAAAGGTTCATTACCTGCGAAGTCAGGTACCAAGTTGTTTATTTTTCTGATTTCATCTTATTATCACATCTGTGACATCATAAATTCATAAACATTCCTTATTATCTCCTCCATTCATTGAATAACATGGCTCATTTTGTAAAAAAAATAAAAAAACCCCAAGAATTTCCTTTCAAATCATAGACTCATCGGATTATTAATTCGAAAAGGTATGGGCATTTACAATGACCCATTACCTGTTGTAGCAGACCAACCACCTTCTATACCTGCAGATAGGATTGGACCTCTTTCTGAGTCTCTTCCCTCAGCTGCAACAACAGTCCAAACCCCTACTGTCGTTTCCCGTAAGACGACCCAGAGAAGTAAATGCACAACTCACGGCCATCCTAGCACCAACCAGACAAGCCTTGATGGAAGTGAATTGACACAGCTTGTAGATGTGATTTCTCAAAATGAGGAACAACTAGATATTACACTGAGCCATGCATCCCATCCCTTGGCTGCGAAAAATGTTATTGAAAAATTACCCCCTGCTCCTAAACAGAGAACCCTTGTTTCTGTATCTGCATCACCTAGGAAGTGCACAAGGTCAGAATGGTCCACTATAGAAGAAAGTATGACTACTCCTTCTTTTGTTTCACCGGCAGAGCCACCTATTGCTACAAAAACTATTCCAAGCCCTACTATCACTGCCGACAGACTATCTTAGAAAAGAAAACATCCATTCAAGGGAAAATGTTGGAAAGACCTAGACCTAATTATATCAACAGCAACTCAGAACCCTTTTTTTGATGTGATAGAGAAATCTACAGAGATACGTATACCCGGTTTTACTTTATGCCTAGAACTGCAAGCGACTATTCTCTCAATTCAGACTGAATGTACTCCAATCGCAGCAGAATCATCGGCTCCGCCTGATGATTTTGTGAATCATACGTCAAGTAACGATGTCCAGATCATATAAGACCTAGGTATACATGAATTTCTTTCTTGTGTGGTTGAGGAAGAAAAACATGTTCCTCCTACAACAACAAAGAAGAAAGCCTATGCTTTCATTTCTATTTTACCTAGGAGAAAAACTAGGTCTCCCAGCTTTGCAGAAGCAGCAATTGCATGGCAAGCTATGGAATATGCTATTCCTATTCTTAGTCCATTATCCTCTACGATTGATGAAGAGAATGTCACACAAGAACCAGTCTCTTCCAGTGAACTAACAGTGCCAGTAGAGACACCTGAAAACAATGGGATGGGTATACAAGGACAATTTAGGCAGGATGAAGTTGTTACACAAGAACTAGCTATCCAAGACAAGACTGGTCCATAGGAAGCAGTCATGACAAACCCAATTGTTACACAAGAAACAATTGTTCCACCAGAAACAATTATTGACAGTATAACTGCTCCATAAGAACCAGTTACAAATAGTGTTGAGGATGTACCACTTGCCCAACTGTTTGACCAAATTGATAAAAAGATAAGCCACACAGAAAACTCCAAAATAATTGTGCTCATAAAAGAGAATGAAAGCCTCAAAGAAGAGTTAAATGCCCTCAAACAAGAATTGGACACTACTCGACAGAAGAATCCATAAGGGATTACTTTGGACATCCTAGCACTGACAAAAGTTGTTATGGACAGAAATAAAGAACTCATGTGCTTTGAGTCTGGAAACATATACTTTGAGGCAGGTTATAAGGTAGTAAAAGTGTCAGTTGTTGGAGGTCCATCAACTCTCTCAGTCAAGACTGAACATGCACTTACTGCTACACATAGAACAGCACAACCGAGGAGATCTTAACGTCATAAGGCAGTTGTTGGTTTACCAGCATCTTTCAAACAAGAACCTTTGTTTCCCTCATGAGTTGTTAGTCAAGCAACTCAAACTGATTCCATTCTTCAAGACAAAGCAACACAGACAGATTGTTAACACAACAGATTTTCTTTTTAGCTCAACATTATTTTCATACAGGCACTTATCAATTTATCTTAGCGGTTTTGCACTGGAGGAACCAGTTCCCTACTTCAGCTACAAACTAAGGTTTGAATGTTTTTTTCATGAGGGCATGTAATGTCTTCAGTTGGGGGGCATGTTATGACCCAGAAATGTCCCTTTTTCATCACATCTTTTTCATATTCAAACTGATCATCTCTAAGTTAATGCCTACTATAATGCGTGCTAAGCCCTTTTTTTTCCCAAGGTATGAATCATTTATCTTGCTTTTATATTTTCATTTACTTATAATGTTTGATTGGTAACGTTCACATGTTTTACCTATAAAATGATTCGACTCATGATCGAAATGAATAGAACATCCAAGTCTTAAAGAATGGTCATTGTTGTTACACCAGTTGTTATAGCTATGCGCCAATCTTGGAAGTTGTTACACGAATGTTACAACAGGTGTCATCGATTCTGCTATTACACAACTGCTGCAACAAATGCCACTAATTCTGCTATTATACGACTGCTGCAACAAATGCCATCGATCCTGAAAGATGCTACACCTATTGTTACATGTTTCAACTTACAAGATTAGTTCTAGATCTTGTATTAATGATATCATATGAATAGCTTGAGAATCAGGGATTCTCAAGGCTATTCTGATTTTGTTTTTAACTAAATGACTTTGAATTTAAATAGCAGAGATTTTGTAATCATAGGGATGGATTCTGACTGTGAAAAAGTGAAGTGAATTAAATTTTATTGTACACAATATTTTGGGAAAATCAATAGAAGATTGGATTGAATTTCTTTAGCAGACTGTAGCCTATTTCTTTGAGAGGATTCAGTGAGAAGGAAAGGGCCCACCTTCCTCACAGATTCCCCTCTGTTTTGAATTCCAAAATAGTTGTTTTAATGTGAATGGTTTATCTGTTAAACAATTCTAGAATATAGTTGTTGTTACAGTCTAGTTCTTTCCTGTTAGATGCGCATAAATCTGTCTCATGAGAATTAAAAGTCAATTGTTGAACACTGTTGGAGAACTACTTTCCCTTTTTCTGCATTAGATTAAAATCTTGTTTTCAAATAAAATAAAATTAAAGTGTGGATTACTTTCTAGCAATAAGTAGATTTCCTTCTGCAATTAGTAGAGAACTTCTTCCTGCAAAAGTAAAATAGAAATTTAGATTAGAGTAGGTAATCCAGAATTCTTATACATTCATCGGTTTAGATTTTAAATTGTGATTTCAATTCTATATAAATCCAGTTCTGTCATCATAATTGTGTTAGTAATATTTTTTATTTATTTTTCCCTACTACAATTAGATTAGTTTTGCTTCCATAATATAGCATAGACTATGCACAATTATCTTGAAATAACAGACTTCCCTGGGTTGACAATTTATATTGAACACCTTAACTCTCTATTCATTTATACAATTAAAGTGCCCAACACTTGCGACACTCATTCCATCCTCTGTATCATAGCATTATTTTCTAATGAAAAAAAAAAAAGACGGGAGGGAAGGGAGTACTATATTGTAATTGGCAGCAGTCGTGTCTCCTTTGAACAGAGCAGGCAGTTACTGAGTCCTTGTGTCATCATAATTTTGGGTTTAGAATGGCCTTAGGAAGCTGATCTCGCTACAGAAGTTTTCTCTACCGACTAGTTACTCTTCCAGTCCCTATAGAGAACGTCATTGATGCCTCCTTCATCTAATTGTCACATCATTGAGTCCATGTTGTCGGAGTCAACCATATGTCTCATGCTCTTGTTCAAAGGAAGTATATCAACCTGTGTCGGCCACTCCTCAGAAATATTGACTTTGCATGTCATCCATGCCCTCAGTTTGTCTCAGGATCACATGATACTTTGTTCTTATCATGCACCCTGGCCCTACTTTCATCATTGGTAGGTCACCTTGAACCCAAAAATCGACATTTCATCATTGGTCATTGACTAGGTAGTTTCCCTTGTCTTTGACGGAAAGAAATCTATTCACACTTTGGGATTCGTGTAGTGTCTTGGATGCCATTAGCCTTATTGGTGGTTTCCTTGCCTTTGTCAACAGTTGTTCATCATTGGATGTTATTCATAGGGTCCTTTTCATGTACTTCTTTCATTTGGAAAGACGCACACGTGAAAGATTCATAGGTTCGTTGGTTCGTGAACATTTTCTTCGTCCAATCTCCACCAAATCTTGAAGCTCCTGCTTTGTTCCTCGTGTTGACTGATGAGAGATTCCTCAATGCTCTCATTTCAACACGTCTCTTTCCATCGAATTCAACTCATTTTTTGTGGATATGGGACCTAGATTTTTATGAGTACCTTGAGGCTTGCAGTCATTAGTGTCAGGCTCTCTTGCCATTGACAGATGGGAATACATCAATGTATCTTGATCAATGGATTTCTAAAGTGTTCGACTTCGACTCATTTTTCACACTTGTAGGAATGTACTCGGTGCCTTGATACCTAATTTCATTATTGGTAGGTTGTCTCGCATTTTTTAACGGTATACCTCAATGATCGATAATCAGACGATGTCTCATCGTGTTCGACCTCAACTCCTTTATTCACATGATGTAGACTTGCACCTTTGGCAGATAGTGTAGAATACTTGAAGACATCACTATGAATCCGCAACTTTCCTGAGTTGTTGCTTCCCCCTTCAATGGACCAGTACCTATTTGACTTCATTGATCATGGGAGATCAGATTGTACTTCATGGTATACAAATATCTTTAGGTTGATTTTGAGACTGGTTTCACTGGGCCTTGTTCGTGACTATGACAACTTTTGACATGTAACCACATTTGTATTTTCCTATTCATGGCCATGAACACTTGTTTGGTATATTTTCCACATGGATATGCATTGTATTCTTGGCATCCATGTATGCAAAGTCAATACATAATGTAATGAGAAATTGAGTTCATCCAGCTGGTTCTCTACCACTCCACTTCTAGGTTATTTATAATGTATTTCGGCCATCACAGATACTCCTCTAATCTCACACATTAGGGGGCATCTGTTATAGGAAGATTTGCCTCACCATTGTTATATTGCACAGAGGGCCTTTTTCCATTTCCCTATGCAGACTTATCATCCCTTTTTGATGAATCCAGAGCTAAAAATATGCATTTTTCCACATATACGCTCCCTATCAGTTATACAAGATGCATATACACTTGTTGCTCCACTACAAATCACGTATATCGGGATTTGTGACAGAAAATACAAAATTAGGTTGGGTTTCCATGTCATGATAGAAGATCTCTGATCCTTGGCCTTCCATATACTGGAAATGTTCCAACTCGGCCCTTTAGTTGCATTCTGAAGGCTATAGAGCACAATTTCGAGCTATGGAAAAGAGGAGAAAGAATTCAAATTTGAGAGAAAAGTTACTATGGAGAAATTACTTCATATTGAGTCTGCATCCCTTTGTCCCTCAAGTCTGAACACAGTGTTCAGCCCCCAAGCTCTTTCCCTATTGTTGAGAGGACCTCATTGCCTCTTTCCTATGAACTTTCCTTTGGTGGAGGATTGAATTGGTGGAGACCCAGTTGGAAGGAACTTGGTTTCTTGGTTTCAAACCATGCCGACATAAAAGTCTATAATGTTGTCACTTCTACTCATCAATTATTAATAGAAATACCCCTTTCCCATCCTATTGGTATCTTGCAAATATATGATTATTATCCATGGGTGTGTTTGTAATGTTTATTAATGGATTATGATATATGATGTGCTAATCCCTTTATATTATCACTATGTACTTTCTCTTCTTGTTTGTCGATAACTTCTTGCAAGTATAAAGCTTTGGGTCAAAGTGCTCAACAGTGGAACATCATCAAACGTTGGATCGAGGAAGGCCTCTTCCTTATATTGAACATTAGTTTATATAGCATATGTTGTAATTGAGTTTATTTCTGTAGTCATACCTGTCTGTTGTGGTTTACCCTTGGCCATAAAGATTTTTTCCCTTGTAACAACTGCTCCCCCTAGCTGAACTAACCTTGGGGATACTCCCACTGACTGAACTCTTCTTGAAACTGATCTTCCAACCTAAACTATTCTCTTTATGGTGCTTCCTCATGTAAATATAAGACATATAAGATAATCATTCAAAAGCATTCATTTTTTAGTAGACATTACTCTGAACCTCTGGCGTAGATACTCAAAGGCTTCCCGTGGAAGCAGTTTTGTAAATATGTCTGCCACTTATTCTTTTGTGCCAACATATTCAACTCTAATGTTCTTCTCTGTAACTTGTTCCCATAGAAAGTGATACTTGATTGGAATGTGCTCTGTATTGGAGTGCATCATCGAGTTCCTTGAGATACTAATGGTGCTTGTATTATCACAATAGATTGGAATGGGATCATCATACTCAACCTGTATATCTGTCAGAATTTGTTTCATCGATAGAACCTGTGTACAACATCATGTTGCTGCAATATACTCTGCCTCGGCTATAGATAAGGATACCTATAATTATTTATTGCTTAGCCATGATACTAAACAGTCACCCAAGTAGAACGTTGTTCCACTGGTGCTTCGTCAGTCATCAATGCAACCTACCCAATCTGCATTTGTGTAGGCAATAAGTGATAGATCCTTTTCTTTTGGATACCATAATCCAAACTCTTATGTTCGTTTGAGGTATCAGAAAATCCTCTTTACTGCTAATACATGTGATTCCTTTGGTGCTGCTTGAAATCGTGCCACCTATCCAACTACCTACATTACATCTGGTATGGATGTTGTCACATATAGTAAGCTACCAATCATTGACCTGTGTTGCCTCTGATCTGTAGACTTTGAATCATCATCGTTTCTCAACTTGCAACTGGTTTGCATAGGAGTGGTAACTAGTTTGCAATCTTCCATTCTGAACCTCTTTAGCATTTCTATGATATACTTAGTTTGAGAAATAAAAAATCCTTGGTTTATTTGACATATATGAAGACCCAGAAAGAAGGATAGTTCTCCAAGTAATGACATTTCAAATTCATTCTGCATATCCTTTGAAAATTTNTAACTTGTTCCCATAGAAAGTGATACTTGATTGGAATGTGCTCTGTATTGGAGTGCATCATCGAGTTCCTTGAGATACTAATGGTGCTTGTATTATCACAATAGATTGGAATGGGATCATCATACTCAACCTGTATATCTGTCAGAATTTGTTTCATCGATAGAACCTGTGTACAACATCATGTTGCTGCAATATACTCTGCCTCGGCTATAGATAAGGATACCTATAATTATTTATTGCTTAGCCATGATACTAAACAGTCACCCAAGTAGAACGTTGTTCCACTGGTGCTTCGTCAGTCATCAATGCAACCTACCCAATCTGCATTTGTGTAGGCAATAAGTGATAGATCCTTTTCTTTTGGATACCATAATCCAAACTCTTATGTTCGTTTGAGGTATCAGAAAATCCTCTTTACTGCTAATACATGTGATTCCTTTGGTGCTGCTTGAAATCGTGCCACCTATCCAACTACCTACATTACATCTGGTATGGATGTTGTCACATATAGTAAGCTACCAATCATTGACCTGTGTTGCCTCTGATCTGTAGACTTTGAATCATCATCGTTTCTCAACTTGCAACTGGTTTGCATAGGAGTGGTAACTAGTTTGCAATCTTCCATTCTGAACCTCTTTAGCATTTCTATGATATACTTAGTTTGAGAAATAAAAAATCCTTGGTTTATTTGACATATATGAAGACCCAGAAAGAAGGATAGTTCTCCAAGTAATGACATTTCAAATTCATTCTGCATATCCTTTGAAAATTTATGGCTTAACCTGTCATTAGTACTTCCAAAAACAATATCATCAACATAAATTTCAATTAATAAAATACTACCTTGAGTTACCTTTATGTAGAGGTTGTTGTCTGCGCTTCCTTTCCATAGTTCGTAGGGAGTTTTGTCATTGTTGTTTCTGAGCATTACTCTGTTTTGAATGTGATTTGTTGTATGCACTGCATGTAATATTTGTTGTATGGATCTGAAAATTGTACACAGAATACTACAAACTGTACTCTGACCAATACATTTGGTCTTACTAAATTTGGATCTATTATGAAGAAGTTATGACATTTTTACCCGAAACACCTATTTTAGACTAGTTTCAAGACAAGCCACAAACCCTATTTTCAACAGCGTGTAACTCCAAAAATATAGCCACCCACAAGATGAAATGTGTATCACAGCTACTTGGATATGTTTTCTTATGTGATTTTTCTCATCTCTTGTTATTCTCATACCAAGGATTTTTTTACAGCGCCCAAATCCTTCATTACAAATGAATTAGATAATTTATTCTTGAGCACATTTATATCCTGCATATTAGACACTGCAACAAGCATTTCATCTACATACAATAGCAAGATAATATAGCTTCCATTTTCTAGCCTTTTAAAATAAATACACTGATCAGAATGACATCTACTATAACCTTATTCTGTCATAAACCTATCAAACTTCAAATACCAGTTCCTTGGAGCTTTCTTTAGACCATACAATCTCTTCTTCAACCTGCATACCAAATTGTTCTTTCATTTGACCTCATACCCATGTGGTTGTTCCATATAAATCTATTCCTCCAAATCCCCACGCAGAAAAGTTGTTTTGTCATCTAACTGTTCAAGATGCAAATATTCTACTACCACAAAACTTAAAGTACTCCTAATTGAAGTCATTTTAACAAAAGGAGAACATATTTCATCAAAATCTATACCTTTTTTTTATGCAAACCCATTTACAACAAGTTTATCCTTGTACCACTTTTTGCCTCCATCTTCTTCCTTAAACTTGTAAACCCATTTATTATGTAATGCTATTTTTTCTGCAGGAAACTAAACCAAATAGAAAGTATGGTTATTTACCATGGAATCCATTTCCTCTTTCATTCCTTTCTCCCACTTCTTTTTAGTGTCTACCTACATTGACTCTTCATAACATTATGGTTCACCGGAATCAGTCAACAATAAATAATACAATGAAGGATAGTATCATTCAAGGGGTCTACTTAAATTGGTATATATTTTAACAACACTTGCCAGATTTTAAGATACATGTTAATCCTATTGTTGTACATTTTGATTTTCTGGTACCTTTGGAATTTAGTTTTTAGTGATCTCATCAAGCACTGTGTATTTTGGTTTTTATTTTTCCTGTTTCTTTCCCTGAAACTAATCTTTGTACATGACCTTCTCATTGAATATGAAATCTCTACTCCTAATGATTTTTTTATTTTCATAATCCCATAAGCGATAACCAAAATCATTAACACTGTATCCAATAAAGGTACACTTCTTGGATTTTGCCTCAAGTTTTGTTCTATTTTCTTTATCAATATGGACAAATGAATCACAACTAAAAGTCTTCAAAAAATAATAGTTTACCTTTTTACCTATCCATGCATCCTCTGGAATTCTACCATCCAAAGAGATTGAAGGTCCTTTGTTTGTTAAGTAAACAAATATATATATATATATATATATAACATCTACCTAGAACTGTAAGGGAAAACTAGCATGCAATCTCATACTCCTTGCACGCTCCATGATTGTCTTGTTCATCCTTTCTGACACACCATTTTTTTGTGGTGTTCCTGGAACTATCTTCACTCTATGAATCCCATGGTATGAACAATAATCATCAAACTCCTTGCAACAATATTCACCTACATTGTCTGATCCGAGACACTTCAACCTTTTTCCTGTCTCGTTCACAACCAAAGCTTTACATTTCTTAAAAGTATCAAAAACATCATATTTTTGTCGAATGCAATAAACCCAAGTTTTTCTAGTTGCATCATCAATAAAAGTAACATAATAAT
>SNQJ01S0083446.1:27592-45630 GCA_010110895.2 Picea sitchensis | reverse complement strand
CTAGTCTCCTATATATACCAAGGAGACATTTTCATTTTGAATCATCTTGTACTTGAACATTTAAGTGGGGTAAAAGGAGGTTGCCCCCTCGAAGAGGCTTATTATATGAAATTTTCTCTTTTTCAAGGCGTTGAGTACTTTTTCTAAGGTTTTTCTATGCTATATTGATATTTGGTTCTTAACATATGGTTTCGCTGCTACATCTGAGACACCTTGGAATTTTCACTATAACTATTTTCATACAACGTTTCAGAAGGAAATTCTTGGAGGATATTTAGTAGACTAATCAAGATACATTGGGTTCAAAATTCATCTCCTAAGGCATTATACTTTCGGAGATACAACCTTTATAACATAGGGTTCTGGAATCCTCCTGAACTGAGTCATTGCAGAATTTTTGCTATAAAAACAATTTTGTAACGTTTTGTTGATGAGAGAAAGTGACCATCCGTCAATTGGAAGAACAATTCTGGTCTGAGGTTGTCTAAATAACCCAATCCGTTTGGTATAACTCGTTCTGGCGGGTTTAATGGCTCCGTTGGCCAATCTAAAAGTCCTAGAAGAAATAAATAGAAGAATTAAAAGAGATAACTATTAAATAACCATTTAATATATATATGTACATAAGTATATATAACTATTGTAGATAGTATTTAAATAGCAGAACTGCCTATCTTATTTATGTGCATGATATACAAGTGGCAAGGTTTAATCTAAACTCACGAAAATCAATGTGAATATGGTTGCTTTAACAAAGGCAGATAAAGAAAGCACGTAAGATATTTTTTGTTTTCTCTTTATTAATCTAAACTAAAATAGAAAAATATACTATCAAACAGAAGTATGTGGACGGTCAAAGATAGACCATATATTAGAGTTTTGAAGATAAACAAACGACAAAAATAAATAAACTAACCTATTAATGAGTTAATCGGCATGCATCCAAACATTTTTATGATTATAGAATGTCCAACCAACCTGTCCAAGAGATAAACCTGCAATGAACCTTGAAATTGTTCAGAATAAATGCAAAATAGTATATTGACTGTTGAATTTTAATAACAGAACGATGAGATGCAAATAATTTCTGTGATATTTGTCATTGCAAGCAATTACATTTAAGATAAATCTAACTGTAACAACATCCTTTTAATCATTGAACAAAATTAAAGAAAAATCTTATCATTTGGATTCAACGAATGATCACTCTTTTCAATATCTTAAGCATCAAAATGTGGACGATATTTTAAAGAAATTATCCCAATGCCATAATAAATTGTGAAGACTAAAGCTATCAACAACTATTGATTTATCAGGATAAACAAACCATAAACAAATACAACATTTATAGAGAGCTAAAGCCAAAATGTAAATATATGTTCCATCCAAATTTGTGAATAAATTGTCCACCTTCAGCCCCAGGCCAAGATGCCATGATTACAAAAATTATAAGTATTTAAAGAGTATAGAAAATCTAAATGTCTTATCTTGTCAGATAAGATTAAATATCCAAAATGATTTTTTGATTACAAAATCTAGAGAAATATAACCACTCCATATCACACTGTATCTCTTAAAACTATAAAAAAATGTGTTCCTGTTTACACAAAAAATGAGCCAAAGATATGGCTAATAAGCCCAAAAATGCTTCATATCATTTGGTCACCATAGACTTCCAGATATCCTGAAAGAAAAGGATGAAATAAAGAAATTCAGATATAAATTTAACCAATATCTTCCAAATTTCGAATAAGAATAGACTGGCTACAAAATCTGTTGATTATGTAGCTAGTCTATTTTAGCAACGAAATCTAATTTATTCTATAAACAAAAAAAATAATAAAATAGAAACACAATTTAAGATAAAAACAAATCTTTACCTTCAACTAAAAACTCAATTTGATTCACAGGATCTCAGAATTAACCATTGTTGTTACACTCTAAACATTCTTTACTATTATGTTCCCAGTTGTTTTCAAACGCTTGCCTTGCCTTTGAACAATGGACTTTAGCCTATGATTTTCATCCGTTAGTGAGTCGACCTGAAAAATGAGGGTTTTGATTTGCGATTGTAGAATAGGTATGTCTGTATAATATTTATCGATCCAAAATAGACAAATTTCACACCGTGAATCTGTGATAGTCATTTAAGAATATCCACGATCGTGTGCCAGAACGTTTCCACTGTTTCCTATGGGTTTATTATCAAACTTGATACCTGGAAATCCTTGACTATGCTTCAGGTAGGGTGGCAAATTATCTATGAAATTATAAGCCTGGTTGAGATTTGGTTTGAGGCAAGGAGGGTCTTCTTTGGCCAAGAATATCTCAATCTCAGAATCGGAGCTCTCATGGATCTCGATCATTTTGATTGAGGTCACATGAGAGTTTGGTTTATTTCATAGTTTTCTTGAGATTAACCTACCTGCCCTTTTATTTTTAAACCCTATATTCATGTCACCTTTAGACGGTTTGTATGAAGGCCTGTTTGCATTCTTAGCAGAGGCGTTAGGATAGGCGTGTTGTTCATGGCTATGCAATTCTAAAGTTGTCTTCTCACCGTCTTTTTGGTCAGGTATAGGTTCACTGAGGGTGGTCGTAACACAGGCTTCTGTAGATGAAGGAACCGCTCTGTCAGTGGCAGGGACTATGGTTTCTTCCATCATGGGTTTATCAACCTCTACAATATTGGGTGTAACGAAACCATTTCGGGTTAGGAAGGCATTCCAATCATCATTTTGTAACTTAAATTGATGAACCAACAGTATCTTTATCAAACCATGCTTAACGGGATGGAATTTAAAAGGTGTCTCTTATACCTTTTCTCCATTTTATATAGGCTTCTCCATAGATAATAGGGCATATTTAACTGAAACCCAATGAAATTCATCAACAAATGTATGTGATATAGGAAAACAAGACCAAAGTGACCCTCGCATGTCATGAATTGTCTCAGGATTGCTAGCAAACCATGCCACCAGGTTTTCAACAAGGACACAGGCATACCTTTATCACAACAGCTGATTTTCCTAGAGGTGAAGAACAGGCTCCACGGTACCTCCTCGACCTTGGCGTTTTTAAACCATTTTTTCTTGCTCAGTGGAAGAACCATTCCTTGACCTAAAAATTCCTCTATGACCTCGACCTGAATGTCTCCTACCTTGGCTTGGCAACCATCAAAAGAAAGGGAAAATTCCTGAGCAGTTCGCAAGTTAAAACCCTAAAATTTCTCAAGAAATTCAATCTAGCCTTGACCCTTAAGATCCTCCCTTGCATCATCACACAGGAGAAGGGATTGCAAGCCATTGGGTTCAATCCTGACAATTGGGGCCATGAGGATTCGAAAGGCAGACAGAAAAACACAATGAGTATGGAAAGTTTCTAGGAGAAGACCAGAGAGAGATTTCAGACCCAAAACTCATCAATACCCTAGTACGTATGAACAAAGGTTCTGCAATACAAAATGAAAGGTGTTTTGCGAAATGAATGCCAGGAGTACATGAGAAACCTGAGACTTAGCTCGAAATTATGGGCTTATCATTGTCGAACTACCACATCCCATAGGGTACAGGCCACGACCAGGTTCATTAAAAATTTATCATTGCGCAACAAGGTGGAGTCGGTTTCTAAAGTTTAGGGGAGGAAAATGTTTGAGAACCAAAGTGTAGTGACAAGGATAGGCATGCCCAAGAGCCACAAAAATATATATCATAGTTTAAATTTAATGGATACTTGGTGTTTCAAATAAAAATTCAAAGCACACTTCACACGTGAGGAGCCAATTTAAAGCAATAAAAAAGATGAGCTTCATAGCAGAAAACAAAAACCTTTATTAACAAAAACTATAGAGCCATCTACCTTTCATAAACTTTAGATAAAGCGGTAATACAATCATAGATTTTAATGCTTTGTTCATGCTTTCAGTCATGAACGAAGCATGAAAATGAAAACACTAGGAATAACTGAAACATCATATTCGTAGTTTCAAAAATTGCTTATGAAAAAAAATAATCATATGACCCCAGGTAGGCAACTACATAATTTATTATTTGATGCTTTAAAAAGTTGAAAATATGTAGGGTTGCCAACAATGGCAACTTGTTGGGAGAAGCAGTTATCTATGTATCACCGACGAGTTCAGGTTAGAAATGTTTGAAGGATTTCAGATCAAAGAACAACTGAAAGACATTTAGGCATCTTTGACAATCATTACGTGGCCCATCTTAAGATATCTTTCGCTGAAAAATGAAATATGGTGATAGACTTCACAAATGAAAGCCACGATGTTTAAGTTAATGGCTCCAATGTTGTTGACAGGGCCACTACTTCCAGCAAGCGTCCATAGCCTCGACAAGGATGTCAATTAACCCACTCTGACGCCTCTATCCTATCCAAGAAATTTCAAATCAGAATGAAGGATGCTTATGATCAAAATTTTCACTTGAGAATTTTCTCTAACCTGACATCGCTTCATTGCCAGCAGGCCCGTTCAGTACCCCGACGAAGTTGTCTTGGCATCATGCATGCATATACCCGCTTCCAACAGACATGTTCATTATCCCAGCGGGTTTACAAACACTTCCCACAACTCTCGAGAATTTTTTCACAATTTGATATAAATTTAAAAATATTCATAAGAGCGGGGTCATGCTAAAAATTCCAGTTTTTACAAGACTTGTTATTTTCTGGCTTTTTTATTATATTTTTCTCTTGCTAACCTTCATCATGGTCTGAAAATAGTTCACTGATGAAACTAATTTTTTAAGGACAGGAGGGCCTCCTTGAGTTTCTTTCTTAAAAGCAGGGACAACGTAAAGAGATTTTAATGATAGTCGTGTTTGCTCTCAAATGCAAATTGAAACCAAAAATCAATTCTGAACAAAAAAAACATCTTTAACTAGTTAACGTTTTTTAGGAAAATACATCAGTTGATGCTCCGACAGTCCTTAACAGTTGTTTTAAGATGAAGCATTTTGTTATCCCTTTTGAAATAGACCGTAATACAGGCATGTTTGACCCAGAAATCCAATAAACAAATAAAAAATAAAAAATAAAACCAAAACAAACCAAAACAAAGAAATATGTACAAAGGGTGTATCTAGGATTTGTCAAGCGAAATACCTTTTGAGAGCTTGGCCATTCACTGAGAAGATATCTAGTTGTCCCTCTAAATTCTGTAGGCAGAAAGAACTAGGACCTAGTTTTTTGGTGATTAAGAAAGGTCCCAACCACAAGTTTTGGAACTTGGTATGTTCCCCTTTCCCCCCATGAGGTTTATCCCACTTGAGGACAAGATCACCTACCTCAAAATTCCTGTATGAGGCAGAACTCGAATCAAACCATATTTTGACAATATATTGATGTTGATCCAGTTTTTTATTCGCTTGAGCTCTTACCTCTTCTAACTTCAGCAAATCATTAATCCGACTTTCCAGGGGAGGACAATCTGTTGGAAGATTCGTTGTTGTCATTGATGTCAACCCTAGTCATGGGTTTTGGACCGCAAGATTGATAAAGGTATTTGGACATGAAGGAAAATGCACATGCAGATACAACACACATGGATGGATAATATACATCATGTTGTTTCAGGTGGTATGTGTCACATCACATGGATCCTCATGGTTGAGGAGAAATGATTTTTTGAAGATGACAAAGTGAATTGAATAAGGAAGTACATGTAGGCCCTGAAGATAATTAAAGAAAAGAATTACAAAATAAGAAAGTGTCAGGTTGGCCCTAATGTTAAAAGGAAGTGACATAAATGGAATAAATAAACATCATTATACATTCATTTGAAATAAGTCAAATTTCATAGGTGATAAGAAGAAAAGAAGGCCAAATTTCAAGGGAGGATGAAGTATTTTGGTGATGTGTTCTAAGGTATGTTATTTTCAGGTCATCTTACCATTTTTTATATACCTTTTTTTCTAGAACAATTCATATGGGGAAATTGCTATAGCATTGAGAAGCCATATCAAGGCACCTCTGGTAAAAATTTTAGCTCTTAATTCGCTATAATTATGGAGATACACTCTATGGAAGATAGGGTTTGTGACCAGTCCTAAAGCTAGTCAATAAAAATGTGTTCTGGGTAAAAGAGTCATAATTTTTTCATACATAATCCAAATATAGTGGGACCACTTCCATTGAAAAGAGAAAGGACTTTAGTTTCTTGTGTGCAAGGTTCAGAATCGGATGTTAAATATTGAGCGCAGGGCATTGTGTACAAGTTGGGTCTTCTAAACAGACCAGAATTGAATAAAGTCTACCATTATTTCTATAACCTCTTTTTGGGGAGGATTCAAGGAGTGAAAATTGGAGGAGTTTCAGAGAATACATTGAGTAATATTATCTACAGGAACAAAGTACTCCAAGAATTGAAGAATTGCAGAAATTGAAGAAGTCTCAGGAAACATTATCAGGTTCTATGTGATGATTGGTTGATGGTGATGATTTAATGTAAAGTTTTATTATCTCTCATATATTCTTGGGTGGAAGGAAGGGNTGACAAAGTGAATTGAATAAGGAAGTACATGTAGGCCCTGAAGATAATTAAAGAAAAGAATTACAAAATAAGAAAGTGTCAGGTTGGCCCTAATGTTAAAAGGAAGTGACATAAATGGAATAAATAAACATCATTATACATTCATTTGAAATAAGTCAAATTTCATAGGTGATAAGAAGAAAAGAAGGCCAAATTTCAAGGGAGGATGAAGTATTTTGGTGATGTGTTCTAAGGTATGTTATTTTCAGGTCATCTTACCATTTTTTATATACCTTTTTTTCTAGAACAATTCATATGGGGAAATTGCTATAGCATTGAGAAGCCATATCAAGGCACCTCTGGTAAAAATTTTAGCTCTTAATTCGCTATAATTATGGAGATACACTCTATGGAAGATAGGGTTTGTGACCAGTCCTAAAGCTAGTCAATAAAAATGTGTTCTGGGTAAAAGAGTCATAATTTTTTCATACATAATCCAAATATAGTGGGACCACTTCCATTGAAAAGAGAAAGGACTTTAGTTTCTTGTGTGCAAGGTTCAGAATCGGATGTTAAATATTGAGCGCAGGGCATTGTGTACAAGTTGGGTCTTCTAAACAGACCAGAATTGAATAAAGTCTACCATTATTTCTATAACCTCTTTTTGGGGAGGATTCAAGGAGTGAAAATTGGAGGAGTTTCAGAGAATACATTGAGTAATATTATCTACAGGAACAAAGTACTCCAAGAATTGAAGAATTGCAGAAATTGAAGAAGTCTCAGGAAACATTATCAGGTTCTATGTGATGATTGGTTGATGGTGATGATTTAATGTAAAGTTTTATTATCTCTCATATATTCTTGGGTGGAAGGAAGGGGAAATGATGGAGAGTTCAACTTTTTGACAGGCGAAATTGATCGTCCGTCAACTGGAAGAGTGGATCCGATCCGGGGTTGTCTAAATAACCCAAGCCATTTGGAATGACCCACCCTGACGGGTTTAGCAGCTCCGTTAGCCGATCTAAGTCCTAAGAAAACTACTCTAAATTAACTAATCTAACTAAAAATAACTATTAAAACAAACTAATAAACAAATCTAAACTATTTATATATACAATTTACTATCTAATACTACACAACTATAATTCTATAAAATTAAATGTTCAACTACTAACAGAGTCAAATTTAATTACAAATGTACAATATTTACAAATTACAGATTTGAATGAAAACCTGCAAAACTCATTTGTAATCTGTCCTAAGATAGCGAGACCATTGTTTTTTTATTTTAATAATTTTATGAAGAAGAAATAAAACAAAAACTATCTAAGCTAAGTATATAAAATAATACTTCTAACTATGACTCTAAACTAATATATCTATCTAACTAAACTACTTATACTATACTAACAAATTAACTATCAAATGAAAAATGACTAACTGACCTGAAGAAACACTCCAGGTTTGTCCAGTGTATGATGGTCGATTTAGTTGTTTGGTGGGAGGAAACCCGCACCAGATTCTCCACGATCTTCTCATAAACGGGAAGCTGTTGTGCTCTTCAGATACAATTACAGGATAAAAAAGACATAAAAATTACAGCAATCTTATGATTTACAAACCTTCACAGTTAGATAAATCTGCATGCAAAGATCTATACAAAATGATTCAATTAACGAAGAAGAGAAATCTGTAATTCATTAACTGAAACAAAGTAATTGTTGCACTATAAAAATAATGAAAGAGATCAGATATGGATAACACATTAATCAATTCACATCAACCTGCAATAGATTACGATAGCTAAAGTAGTCTATAATCAACTGCAAACTGATACAAATAAAACTTGAAACAAAAGTTTGATATATTGAAAGTGAAAGTTGTTACAAGACATCAACTCTCATCTCAGTTTGTATCATAAATCCATAGTCTGGTTCTCCCATAGTGAGGATGATGATTATTACAAAAATAATAAGTATTTAAAGACTTCCCACAGGGTAAAACATTCCTGTGGGAATTATCAAAACAGTTTACACAAATCTGGGAAAATATCCCAAGTTTCTAACTCAAGCTAACAACCTAAGACAAAACCAAATCCAAAGTATCTCTTAAACTGTCAGAGTATGCCCAATTGATCACTACAATTCGAATATACCTGAAAGAGGACAAAAATAGACAAGTTAAGAGGATATTTTATTGACAAAATGGATAAAAATCTAATTCTTAAGACTAGCTACAGAATCTTGCGATTCTGTAGCTGGTCTAAATCAAACACATAATCCTTTTAAAATCAATTCAAATCTTAGAAAATACATTCAAACTATTAAAAAAAATATTTGATTGCTAAAAGCATCATTCAAATCGACACTTGTATGTAAATTGAACAAACTAAATTGTATTCAACCAAATGATAACAGAGATGGATGTACTTTGTTTAATTCGTTATCACCAATTCGGGTAAACAAAATCGTATTCAACAGCAATGAAATCATTTTCATGGACCAATTGAAATCAAAACCGACAGTTTAAGTTGCTCCAGCCATTAACATGACCATTTTTTCAAACTGATATAACTATATTAAACATATATAAATGGTCATGCTAATCGTAAATTAAATCAAAACTTATATGTAAATTGATACAAATGAAATTGTAACTGAATTAATCAATTGATAACAAGGTATGTAGGATTTTTCAAACGTTTGTTATTGCCAATTGGAGGCAGAAAAAAGTGATTGAGATTCAACGAAATCATACTTTGAATCAATTTCAAAACGAACTATTAGCCAAGTTTTCATATGAATTCAACAGGGACAAAATATGTCGATCTGAGCTTAACAAAATCGTTCTTTGAAAATCAAAAGCAATAGAGAAGCATCAAATCTATTTTCGATACCAATCCAACTCATACAAGTGATCGTGCTAACTCAAGACATGTAGAAATCAAATCAAAACGAATCGAAACAGTTTGGGTTTGACACAATCGTTATGAATCAACACAGTTCCACGATTTTGGCGAATAGATATTTTGCATAGGACAAATGTAATCCAAATCCAAACGAGAATGTGGATTCAATACAAAATGGAGTCATTTTTCTAATTTGATAGACTACATTGTATTTATCAAACCAATCCCTAATAATGATACATTACACTCATAAAAGATCATACCAATTCAATCCTACGAAATCGTTTCAAAATCAAATCATAAGAACTAAATCAGAGTCGTTGACATCCAACCACAACAAAATCGTATTAAATCAAAACATAACCGTGTTCTAATTTTAGCATGAAAATCTCCTGTACAGGTCAGATGAAAACAAAATCTAAGCGAAAGAAAACCCCATTGATTTGGTTAACTCAAATCAACAGAATTATTCAAAACGAATCAAACCTAGTGAAAACCAATCAATTGCTAAACTGGGCACAACCAAATTGCATAACCAAATCATAACCACATTTGACTTTAGTAAAATGAATCTACAATACAGGATCCACAACATAACCATTTTTGATAATCAAACTATGACAAAGTCATTTCGAATAATGGACAAAGCTAATTGAAAACCAAAACTCAATTCATTATATTAATCCTAGCAATTCATAAAATGAAATTGATATTGAAATTCATACCTGGATAATCAGAAGACAACTCGGTCATGATAATTTGGAATTGACAGAGGCTGTTGCCGATTCGACATTCCTAAAGATGATCGAACCAGTGGTTTTATGTTTCTTTTCATTAGCTTGAAACTTGTTCCTTTCTCTCGACAGCAATGTAACTTGGTATTCCAATGATTTGATCTTCGAATGTAACAAGGGAATGTCGGTATAGTAGCGCCCTAGCCACACATTGCATTGGATACATGATGTCTGTTCGGTTTTTGAAAATGCAGGGGAGGGTTTGTTCAAATCACCAAGGGTTTCATTATGTAGCTTGATTACTGGATAGTTAGGATTCTTCTTTAGGCATGGGGGAAAATTAGATACATAGTCATAGGGTTGCTCGGAGCATAAGCCATGGGAATAAGGGTACTCTCAAGCTAGGAAGCGCTCGATATCGGAATCTGAGTCCTCACTCAGAACTATGGGCTTTTGATCAACCTTAGGCTTAGGTTTATTCCGAGAAAGTCTCGATATCAATCGAGCGTTTTTCTTACCCTTGTTGTCGACAGTAGGATTACCATTGACTCTCTTACTCACAGGCTTCTTAACAGCCTCAATCCTGTCTTTTGTGCATGGGTTAGTTAGGGTATCGGGTAGGTTGATATCAGGGAAAACCGAGGGTTTGGCAGGGTGAAGTAGGACATGGAAAGGCATGGGTGGCCCGACCATAGTCTCACTAACCACAGACTTGTCGATTTGGATGGACTCTGAATCAACAAAGCCATTTCGGTATAGAAAAGCTTGCCAATTATCGTCGTGAAGGTTTAAATGGTGGACGATGATGAGTCTAATCAAACCATGGTGAAACAAGCTATTGTCAGCCTTCTCGCATTTAAACCTCTTAGCCATTTTGTAAAGACTGCGTAGGAAGTAAAATGGCATGTTCAATGGATAGCCCATGAAATTCATTAACAGTCGGAGGTGATAGAGAAAAACCAATCCATACCGACCTTCACAGGTCACAAATTGTTTAACCATTATCAAAAGATCGTGCCACCTAGGTTTGAGGGTGGAAATAGGCATACCTTTGTCACAAGATGTAACCTTTCGTGATACGAAGAGTAATGGCCACGACACCTCATCAACTTTGGATTTTTTAAACCATCGTTGGCCCATGGCTGCTAGTCCTGTAGCACAGCTAATGAATTCTTCATTGAGTTCAAGCTGAATGTCACCTACTTTAGCCCTACACCCATCAAAGGTAAGGGCGAATTGTTGTGCAACAAAAATATTGAAACCCTCAAACCTCTGTATAAACGTGAGCCAACCATTGTCCTCTAAATCCTTATGGGCATCGTCGAACAGTAACAGAGCTTGACTACCATTTGGCTCTATTCGCACCCCCGGTGCCATAGACAGGAGCACACAGTGAGCGATGTGAACGGGCCAGGGTTTGAACACAGCCTACACAGGGGAAGAACGCTCACAGGCTTACCCGAAACTAGCCAAGGTGAAACAGGGATAGGGGGAAGACATTAATGACATATCGTGCAAAGGTGGTGGAGCTAGTTCACTACATGCAAAACAGTCATATCTACAGTACAACCACCGGTGCAAATATCTATTCAACCCACTATTGTATAGGTTAACAATGTTTCCATTCAATCAACCAATGAAATCAATGGTAAGTGGATTAAACATTTGTGCGAGCAAAATTTATAGTTTCAAAACCAAAGAAATGAATCAAAATCACACCAAGGGTTTAATTTATATGAACTATGTGTTGTATGAAATGATTTACCAAGGGTCTTGCCACAACACAAATGCGTTTTTAAGAAACCAATGTGCCAAGTGAATCGATCAAAGAACATATAAATCCAATCACCAATGCATCACAAACTCAATCACTCATGAAGCGAAACTGTATAACCAATCAAAGAATGCCAAATGAGTACAAATCAAGGGGTCTTGCCAATTGCATAATGATAAGTAAATTAGAAATGCAATGAGCATAAAGACAAGAGTGATCATAGCAATCCAGTGACAATTTAAATGTGACTTTGAAAACCAAGTTTTCATGCTTGCAGTCGTGAAAACGAAAACCATGGTAAGTGTGTGAAGGCATGAAATAATAGTGTCATTTTATTGCAAATATTGCGACGAAAATCAAGGGTTGCAAAACACTGGTGTAGGCAGCTTATAAGGATAGTATAAAAATGTGAATTGGCTGCCAACAATGGTGACACACTGGTAGAAGCAGTTATCTCTGCCACAAGAACAAATTCAGATTAGAATAATGAGAAAAATTCTAACTCAAAAACAACAACCAGAAAATCGTATAAACATCATCATTAACCAAATATTCAGGCAGTGTTTAAAGGATGAAAACTGATAACAGTCTTAAGATAAGCGAGTCACGATATTAAAGATAAAATCTCCAATACTGTTGACAGAGCCACTGCTGCCAGCAGGCATCCATAGCCTCGACAGGGTTGCCATTTAACCCGCTCTTTTATCCGTATCCTACCAAGAAGTTCCAGATCAGAATAAAGGACAAATTAAGGTCAAGAGGTTTCTTATTTGCAAATTTTCATATACCCGACATTGCTTCACTGCCAGCGGGCCTGTTCAGTACCCCAGTAAAGTTGTCTTGGTGTCATGCATGCATTTACCCACTGCCATCAGACCTATTCAGCATCCCAGCGGGTTTACAAGCACTTCCCACAACTCTTTTATTGATTTTTTTTGTTTTTTGAAGACATATAGTCGAGCGGGGTGACGCTAAAAATTATGATATTTTAACATATTTTTTACAGAGCTCATCAGAATTTTTTAGAACTGTCCTTCAGTAAGATCCAGAGATGGTTTGTTTACAGAAGCAAACTTCTAAGGTAGGGAGACATCTTCTGATTCATTCCCTTAAGGAAAAGGGACAGCGTAAAAATATAATAGATGATCATGACAGGCTTTACTCAGAGATCGAAATCAGTTAACTTCTTTCCAAAAACAACTTTTTTTTCAATCACAGATGTAAATTTCAAAAGCATATAATTGATGTTTATACAATTTTTCAGTAGTCATTTCAGTGAAGGAATTTTCTATTTTCTTTGTCCAAATAGTTCATCATACAGGTATGTGTATTTCAAAAACAAAAACTGATAAGCGCAAAGGAGAAATCAAAACCAAAATAGAAAAAGAAAACAAAACAAAACCCAACATACATACATAATATACAAGGAGTTGTCATCAAGCAAAGTATCTTTTCAGGGCTTGGCCATTCACCGGATAGGTGTCAAGCTGCCCCTCTAGATTCTGCAATCGGAAAGAGCTGGGACCCAACTTTTCAGCAATTAAAAATGGTCCAAGCCATAAGTTTTGAAATTTCATGTGCTCTCCCTTTCCCTCATGCGGTTTGTCCCATTTTAGGACGAGATCACCTACTTCGAAATTCCTATCAAAAGTAGAGTTAGAATCGAACCATCTTTTGACTACTAGTTGATGCTGATCTAACTTACGTTTAGCTTGAGCTCTTACCTCTTCTAGCTTCATCAAAGCATTAATTTGGTTTTCCAGAGGGGGACATTCTTCTTCTTGGATTTTCTGCGATAGCTGAAGTGAGGGAAGAAGAATTTGTGGTGGCAGAATTGTTCTCTGCCATAAACGAGAAATAAAGGAGAGTTATCTATAGTATCTTTTGGTGTTACCCTATCATCCCATAGCACGTTTAATAGTTCATTGTGCCAATTTTTGTGATTTTCAGCCACCGTTCTCTTGATGATTTTAATCAAATTCTTATTTGTTGATTCTGCTAAACCGTTTCCCTGGGGGTAATAGCTAGAAAAATACTTCAATTTAATTCCTTTTTCCAAAGAAAAATCGCTCATCTCAAAAGAGGAAAAATAAGAGGCGTTATCGAATGCTAAACAGTCAGGGATACCAAAACGAGTGATAATATTCGAGTTTAAGAAGGCAATTACCTGACTGGTATTCACAGTTCTTAATGCGACAGCTTCAGACCACCAGGTAAAGTAATCTGTGGTTGTTATGATAAACTTATGTTGTTGTGAGGACGGAGGGTTAATTGGACCTATGATATCAAGGCCCCATTGCTGAAAAGGAGAGTCTACTGAAATGGGCTGCAAAGGAAAGGTTGGTTTCTGTAAACGCCCTGATGCTTTCTGACAAATAATACACTTACGGCACAAGGCATGGGCATCTCTAAAAAAGCGTGGGCCAGTAATAACCGGCTCTCAAAACCTTATGATCAGTGGTATCACCACCAAAATGACCACCAGCTTCTCCTGCATGCAATTCTAGTAAGACTTTTTTTGCTTCGTCCTTCTCAAGACAGCGCATCAGTACACCATCAAAATTTTGACGAAACAGGATACCATTAACCAAATGAAAGGAGGTAGATTTTAATCTCCATGCTCTTCTTTTAGTGGGATCCAGATGACGGGGGGCTGACCCATGTTCAAGACAGAATTTTATATCGTCATACCAAGGACTGACAGAGTTTTGTGCGCAACAAATTGCATTTTGATCGTGTTGTCTTAGGTTTGACGTATCGCTTTCTTCTTGTTGTCCTGCAGCTGAATCAACAACTAGCTTGCACAACCCTTGGCCTCTCACTATTTGAGCTGGGGTAATTTCTATGTCGTACTCCTGCAAAGAAGTAACCCAGTTAGCCCTCTTTTCACCTAGTTCTTTCTGTACTAACAGGTTCCTGACAGCTAGGTAAGGGAAAATGATCTTCGTCCTAGATTTCAAAATATAGGACCGGAAATGCTTGACTACATTGAAAAGAGCGTAGCCTTTCTGATCTACCATTGGGTAATTAAGTTCATCACCTTTGAAAGCAGAGCTCATAAAGGCAATGGGTACTTCATTTTTCTCGACGTTCTTTTGAGTTAGGATGGCGGCGTAGGAACGGTCAGAAGAAAAAGTGTAGAGCGTAAAGTCTTGAGAAAAGTCGGGGCTCATGAGAGAAGGAGCGTCTATTATGGCCTTCTTTATTGTGTTAAAAGCTTGATTTTCTAGGGGTCCCCAGTGATATTGGGTGTCTTTCTTAATTAAATTCTACAAAGGTCTGACCATTTCGGAGAAGCTAGGGACAAATCTTCTCACAAAGTTAATCTGGCCTAAGAAAGACTGCATTGACTTTTTGGAAGTAGGAGGGGGAATTTTCAAGATGACTTGAGTCCTTTCGGGATCGATAATCATCCCTTTGCTTGACACAATAAATCCTAAGAGTTTACCTTGTTCTACTGCAAAGATGGATTTTTTAGGGTTCAAGGAAATGGCATACTTACGACATCGTTGTAGAACGGCTCGTAAATGAGCTAGATGATTGGTTTTGGTTTTATAGAATACAGTAACATCATCTAGGTAAAATACGACAAAATGATTGATTAAGCCTCAGAAAGCGATGTCCATCGCTCTCTGGAAAGTGGCACCGACATTAATCAATCCAAAGGGCATTTTTTGATAAGCGTAAGTGCCCCATGGAGTGTGGAAGGTGGTTTTAAGTTGGTCTGGAGGAGACATCGGGATTTGGTTGTACCCTGAGAAACCATCCAGTAAGGATAGCCTCTCAGAACCAGATACTTATTGAAGGATCTGTTCCATGGGTGGGACAGGATAGTTGTCTTTATCATATGATCTATTAAGGTTTCGGAAATCGACGCATATTCGGATTTCCCCACTTTTCTTCCAGACAGGGACAAGGTTAAAAACCCAGTGAGTGTGCCTAACTGGAAAAATTATCTTAGCATTTAGGATCTTATTCAATTCTTTTTTAACGGTCGGTTCGAGCTTAGGGTGCATTTTTCTCAATTTTTGTTGAAAGGGTAAGGTTTGGGGTTTCATAGGAATGACATGTTGTATGATGTTAGGGTCGAAAGTTTTAAGCTTGAAGCATAAGCCATGGGAATAAGGGTACTCTCCAGCTAGGAAGCGCTCGATATCGGAATCTGAGTCCTCACTCAGAACTATGGGCTTTTGATTGACCTTAGGCTTAGGTTTATTCCGAGCAAGTCTCGATATCAATCGAGCATTTTTCTTACCCTTGTTGTTGACAGTAGGATTACCCTTGACTCTCTTACTCACAGGCTTCTTAACAGCCTCAATCCTGTCTTTTGTGCACAGGTTAGTTAGGGTATCAAGTAGGTCAATATCAGGGCAAACCGAGGGTTTGGTAGGGGGAAGTAGGACATGGAAAGGCACGGGTGGCCCGACCATAGTCTCACTAACCATAGACTTGTCGATTTGGATGGACTCTGAATCAACAAAGCCATTTCGGGATAGAAAAGCTTTCCAATTATCGTCGTGAAGGTTTAAATGGTGGACGATGATGAGTCTAGTCAAACCATGGTGAAACAAGCTGTTTCCAGCCTTCTCGCGTTTAAACCTCTTAGCCATTGTGTAAAGACTACGTAGGAAGTAAAATGGCATGTTCAATGGATAGCCCATGAAATTCATTAACAGTCGGAGGTGATAGAGAAAAACCAATCCATACCGACCTTCACAGGTCACAAATTGTTTAACCATTATCAAAAGATCGTGCCACATGGGTTTGAGGGTGGAAATAGGCATACCTTTGTCACAGAATGTAACCTTTCGTGATACGAAGAGTAATGTCCACGACACCTCATCAACATTGGATTTTTTAAACCATCGTCGGCCCGTGGCTGCTAGTCCTGTAGCAGAGCTAATGAATTCTTCATTGAGTTCAAGCTGAATGTCACCTACTTTAGCCCTAAACCCATCAAAGGTAAGGGAAAATTGTTGCCCAACAAAAATATTGAAACCCTCGAACCTCTGTATAAACGTGAGCCAACCACTGTCCTTTAAATCCTTACGGGCATCGTCGAACAGTAACAGAGCTTGACTACCGTTTGGCTCTATTCACACCCCTGGTGCCATAGACAGGAGCACATGGTGAGCGATGTGAACGGGCCAGGGTTTGAACACAGCCTACGCAGGGGCAGAACGCTCACAGGCTTACCCGAAACTAGCCAAGGTGAAACAGGGATAGGGGGAAGACATTAATGACATATCGTGCGAAGGTGGTGGATCTAGTTCACTACATGCAAAATAGTCATATCTATAGTACAACCGCCGGCGCAAATAGCTATTCAACCCACTATTGTATAGGTTAACAATTATGCCATTCAATCAACCAATGAAATCAATGGTAACTGGATTAAACATTCGCGCGAGCAAAAGTTATAGTTTCAAAACCAAAGCAATGAATCAAAATCACACCAAGGGTTTAATTTATATGAACTATGTGTTGTATGAAACGATTTACCAAGGGTCTTCCCACAACACAAAAGTGTTTTTAAGAAACCAATGTGCTAAGTGAATCGATCAAAGAACATATAAATCCAATGACCAATTCATCACAAACTCAATCACTCATGAAGCGAAACTGTATAACCAATCAAAGAATGCCAAATGAGTACAAATCAAGGGGTCTTGCCAATTGCATAATGATAAGTAAATTAGAAATGCAATGAGCATAAAGACAAGAGTGATCATAGCAATCCAGTGATGATTTAAATTTGACTTTGAAAACGAAGTTTTCACGCTTGCAGTCGTGAAAATGAAAACCAAGGTAAGTGCACGAAGGCATGAAATAATAGTGTCGTTTTATTGCAAATATTGCGACGAAAATCAAGGGTTGCAAAACACTGGTGTAGGCATCTTATAAGGATAGTATAAAAATGTGAATTGGCTGCCAACACAAATCTCTCTTGATATTGGAGGATTGTATCTTCCTCTTCGAGGTTTATCCCTCCCTCTACATTTGGAAGTTGTAGCTATCTTTGGAAGTCATTACTTCCCTTGAACAATAAACTATTGATTATTTCTCATATATTGTGCATGGTGTATTATGGTCTATTGGTGTAACTCTTATACTATTGTTCATTGCTCATTGGAT
>SNQJ01S0083446.1:5783-24141 GCA_010110895.2 Picea sitchensis | reverse complement strand
CAGATCTCGACCGTCCAAAACTGCGTGCTCATTAAAATGACGCCCCCACCCTCTAAACTTTGAAAAAAATGGGTTTTCCAAATCTCTTTCTTTTCCCAAGGGGATGCTTCTTTCAGGAGAGCAACCCCTACATGATTATGTGCTAACATTAGGCTCCATGGGGGACAGCACACCCCCTGTGGGCTACCAATGACTCTTTTGTAGCTTCAGTGCCTTGTTGTTGGGCTATGGAGTCATTATTTAAAACTTAAAGATAAAAGAAAAACAATATATACAACCATAGATGAGACATGTGTGGCTCAAGAAAAACATCTTTTCAGGAAATGCCCATTCATAGGGCCATTGAAAACTTCCTGATCCTTCAAATCTCACAACCTATAGGTATTATTTGAAAATACTTCAGATATTTTGATGGGCTTGACCCATAGGGCTTCAAATTTGCCGTGTTTGCCCTTGTCTTGTTTAGGAGCATCCCATTTCAGCACTAGGTCTCCTATCTGAAACTATTCCTTCTTGGCCTTTTTTTCAAAAGCCTACTTGATCTTCTGCTGATGGTTCTGAATTCTATTCGTTACCTTCTCTCTAGCCCGCTGAACCTCTACCAGTTGATGAATTCTTTTGATCATATCATCATGCTCTTCTTGATAATCCTGGAATAACTTTTCTACAGGAATGGCTAGCTGAGAAGGGAAAATATCTTCTACTCCATAAACCAATTGGAAAGGGGAGATGCCTATAGATCTCTTTGTGGTCACTCGATCGACCCATAGAGAAAATATCAACTTTGAATCCCAGGCCTTTTTTTTGTCCTCCAATAGTCTTTTTATGATCCTTATCAGGCTTTTTTTGGAGGACTCTGCTAAACCATTGCCCTGGGGATAGTATGGGGTGGAGTGAATCAGTTTGATCCCGAATTTCTCACAGAACTTGGATAATGGCTCAGCCTTGAAAGAGGTTGCGTTATCAGTGACAATTTTATTTGGGCAGCCGAATCTGGTGATGAGGTCTTCTAGGAATCCAATGATTACCTTGTGGGAAGCACTCCTGGTGGGAATAGCTTCTATCCACTTAGTAAAGAAATCCATGGAAGTTAGGATCCATTTGTGTTGTCCACTGGAAGCAGGGTGGATTTCTCCAACAAAATCTAGGCCCCATTGTTGGAAAGGTCCCGAAATAACCACAGGCTTTAAAGGAAGAGATTTAAGTTGTTGCTTTCCTGAAAATATTTGGCATTTGATGCAGGCTCTAACCTTTCTACATACATCAGTGAATAAGGTGGGCCAGTAATACCCAGCCCTGAGGATTTTTTAGGCTGTGGTCTTCCAAAAATGATTCCCTCCACATAGGCTGCTATGAAGTTCAACAATGATCCTGTCAGCCTCTTGTGGATCCATACATTTCAAAAGTACCCCCAGGGGGTCTTTCCAATGCAAAACTTGATCGACAAGGCAGTATCTGACTGCTTTGAGCTTTAGATCTCTTGCATTGTTTCTTTGCAGGCCATCTAGAGGCCGCAACTCTTGCAAAAAATATATGACATCCTTATACCAAGGACATCAAGCCAACGGGGGCTCTTATTGAGGGTCTACATTAGACAGTTGATCCTGCTGATTTTCTGAGCATTCATCGATGAAACCCACCCCAAAAGATTTGCAATTTGCTTCAGCCAACGACTTGGCTAAACCTTGACCTTTGATTAATTCGGTAGGCCTTATTTCCAAGTCAAAATCAAGGATCTTGGATATCCACTTACTCCTCCTTCCATCAATATCAAGCTTAATAAGAATGTCCCTAACAGTGACAGAGGGGACATAGGCAATGATCTTCGACTGTAGGACATAGGTTCTAAAGGCTTTGAGAGCCTTTACTAGGGCATAGGCCTGCTTCTCCATAATGTTGTACCTGACCTTGGCATCCCTTAGGGCTCTGCTAAAATATCCAATAGGCTGCTCTATCCCAACCTCGTTTGTCTTTAATAGAACAACAGCCACTGTGTCATATGAGGCAAAGGATAAAATAAGGAAATCCTTTGAGTAATCAGGACCGATAAGCATAGGAGCTTCTGTCAAGGTCTTCTTTATCTTCTCAAAGGAATTTCGAGATTCAAAGGTCCACCTCACTTCATTTTCCTTTCTCAACATGGATGTTATAATCTTTACCACCTCAGCAAAGTTAGAAACAACCCTCCTTAGAAAATTAATCTTACCAAGGAAAGACTGGACTTCTTTCCTAGATCTTGGGATTTCCAAGGCTTGGATTGCTTCAACTCTGCTAGGATCAATTTTGACTCCTTTTGTTGATACTATGTGGCCCAGTAACCTTCCCTCCTTCATGGCGAATAGAGATTTTTTGGGATTCAATGAGAGGCCAAAACTCTTGCATTTCATAAAAACTTTCCTGAGATGACAACAATGTTCTTTATTAGATTTGGAAAAGACTATTATGTCGTCCAGATAGATGACCACAAACTTATCCTTTTCCCCAATGAAAGCTATGTCCATGGCTCATTGAAACGTTGCCCCTGCATCCATCAAACCAAAAGGCATTTTAGCATACATGAATGTGCCCCATGGAGTGGTAAATGTTGTCTTTTCCATGTCCTCAGGTAGAACAGATATTTGATTGTAGCCAGAGAAGCCATCAATCATGGAAATCCTAGATGCTCCGGTTACCCTCTGCAATATATGTTCCATCTTTGGTAAGGGGCAATTGTCCTTTCGTGAGCTCCTATTTAGGTTTCTAAAATCTACACAGAGTCTAATTTCTCCACCCTTCTTCCTTACCGGTACCAAGTTGGCCACCAACTCTAAATATCTCAATGGCACAATGATCTGGGCATGTATCATCTTCTTCACTTCTCTCTCCATGATAGGTAGAAACATAGGATTAATCTGTCTTAGCTTCTACCTAAATGGCTTTGCCTCCTTTTTCAAAGGGATTTTATGCTCAATGACAGAAGTGTGATAATTTTTGAGATCTTCATAGGTCCAGTTGAAAACATCAACAAACTCCCTCAATAGTTTATCATATTCAACCCTCTGTTCCTTCATCAAACTCCTTGACAATCTGACAAACTTGGGTTCATTCTCGGTGCCAATGTTGCACTGAGTTGTATCAGCATCATCCTCTGAGATTTTCCCTTTCAGTGCCACATCATTCCTATCAAAAAGTATTTCCAAAGGAACCAATCCCCTTGGAATATGATTGTTGGGCAGTTGCACAATGTCATGCTCTGCAATCTTACTCAGAAAATTACCACCATCGAGCTTTTCTTCAGAAACAGAGTCTTGGTCAATATGCATCTCTAAAAATTCTTCGACAGTCTCCAAGAATATTTTGATCTCAAGATCATCCTCGAACACCTTCCAATGTTTGACATTGTTAGGTATGGAGGGCATGTATTTTACTTCTACATCGTATCTGAACTTAGGTGGCAAGGGCACTTTGCAAATGCTTGTTGATGTAGCCAAGGAATCTACCACTGTGTTCTTCTCTCTTGGAATGAAAGAAATATTAAATGCTGAGAAGAAACTGTCGATTAGGTCCCATACCTCATTTTTGTAACTCCTGAGTCGAGGATGCTTGGCTTGATAAGCACTTTTGATCTGCTAGACTATCAATTATACATCCCCGAGCACTGCTACCTCCTGAATTCCCATTTCCTTTGCAGCTCTTAATCCTAGACCAAGAGATTCATATTCTGCCACATTCTTGGTTGTTTCAAATTCTAGCTTGTATGACAGAGATATGGTTTCTTGAGCAGGTGACACAAAAAATACTCTGGCACCAGCGCCTTCCCTGGAAGAGGCTCCATCAAAAAACATTTTCCAGACGGAGGTGATGGGGGAAGAAAATTCACGAGAAGTGGTGGGCTACTTTCTTAGTTTTAGGAGAGGCTCGAGGGCATTAGTGAGTTGCAGCAGAATGGAACCTAAATCAGTATCAAGGGAAAAGATAGGATGGTTGGCAGGATTGGATTCATCACTGATTATATAGGCCAACAAGGCTTCTCTGTATAGTCTCCTATGTTCCCCTCTAAACACAGGGATAGTAGCATAGGTTAGGTCCATCTGCAAAGTTCCCCCCAGTATTTTTATCCAAGATCTTGATAACAACATACCAAACTTGGGGGGGACATCAGCCACTACAATGTCCATAACCACACTTTTCATGGGCAATTGAAGCAAGGTTACGACCAGGTCTTTGATGACTCCTAGGAATTGAACTTTCCTAGAGTCAAAGGAATAGAGGTCATGATAGGCTCTGGTGACTTCTAGTCCTAATTATTCCATGACAGTTTTGGGCATGAGGTTGTGGGAAGCCCATGAATCCATCAAACTGTTGTGCAGTACCTTGTCATGTATGTTCAAGGATGTGTAGAAGGGAGGGGATGAATAATTCTTGTCTTCTACCATAGGACCTAGATTGACTGCAAGCTTTTCATCTTGCAAATTGATGGAGTCTGTGGGAAGGCATGAGGCTTCAGACTGTAATATCTCGAAGAGGCGTTTTTTGAACACTTCATATTTGATCAGTTCGGAGAGGGGCACAGGGATTCTAATTTTCTGAATTTCATGCTCAAAGTTAAAGGAAGATGTAAGCTTTGGGATTTCTCTTACTTCAGGAACATGACTCTGGACCATTGGAGAGAGGGGTTGGGCCTTATTACCTTCATTGTTGTATGTTTCTTCATTAACAGACTTCTCTATTCTAGGGAGTTGTTCAGGAACTTCAGGTGCTCCTAGATTTTTCTTGGATCTTAGGTTATACCTGCTTTGGATGCTGCTAGCCTTGTCTCCCTTGCTAAGCTCATTTAGATGACTGTCCATGAGAGATTCCTCGTATGATGATTGAGTGAGATGAGGAAAAGGAGGAATTTCACCGAAGCAGTAGATTTCAGGATCAAGCCCATTTGTTTCCCCTTCTTCCTCATCAGTCACAAAATTATTTTGAAGAGGGGCTTGAATTTTCTGGTCTTCTCTATCTCTTTCTCTTTGGTCTCTTTGCATATTTAGGGGAGCAATATTGTTTGGCCTCCTGAAGCTTCCTTTTTTTTTGGCATTTTGAGGATTTCTATATGCCTTCTTTCCCTCCACCTTCATTTTCTCCATCTCTGCAGACAAAGACTTCACTATCTTGGTTAGTTCATCCACTTGAGGGTGAGGTGCAGAGGTGCCAGAAGTTGAGGCTTCAGATCTTCCCTTTCTCCTGTTTGCATCAGTATTATTCCTCAGTCTATCAACTACCAATACATTAGATTCCACCTCTATGGATACATATTGCATTTGAGCTAGGGAAGTAGCTCTTCTTTCTCTCAATAGAAGACAGAAGTCAGGGACGAATGCACTAGCATAAGAAATTTTGGCAGAGGCCTCTGTGGGCTTTATCTCAGCAGGGATCTTATTATACATCTTATTGAATATTTTGGAGAAATCTAAGACAGACTCTCCTCCCATTTTCTTCAAACACCTGAATTTTTTCATGTAATATATGAAATCCTTCTTATCTCCCCACTGCCTGAAGAAAGAACTATCTAGAGCTTCAATCCCAGCAATAGATCTGGGGGCCAATATCCTAAACCACTTCCTCACCTCATCGTCCAGGCTCTAGATGAAGACTCTCATCCAGACATCTTCATTTTCAATGTTCAGGTTGTCTGCATAACTGTAGAAAGCAGCTAGGTGCTCTTCCGCAGTTATGTCCTCTTCCCCAGTGAACTTGGGCATATATTTCAGGTAATCTTCAGCTGTTATAACCCTAAATTGCACCACATATGCTTACCTGGCATCAGGCCAACTCATATCCCTTCATTGCCAAAACATCTGCTGAGAAACCTCTTTGAAAATCCCTTTGGGTTAAGTCAAACACACCCTAACCCACTACTGCACGCGTTGGAATGCTGGCAGGCCTACTACTACATGCGTTGGAACGCTGGAAGGCCTACTACAGCCCACGTTTACCTAACAAAGAACAAAAAGAGGAAAGTTTCCGACGAGACAAAAAGCTATGGGTCAGTTAACTGAAACTCCCAGCCATGCATGGCTGAGAGTGCGTCCAAAACCCTAGCTCCTTCTAGCCTATAAAAGAAGGGGTGGGGGTACTATTTGGAGGAGGAAAATTATAGTAAAGAAACTCTGCCCAATTGTCGAATCCATTTGTCCCAACCCTTTAGCCTTTCCTCAAGATTAAGGAGAATTAAAGCAAAGTAGTTGGAGGACAAAGAAGAGGAGGAGCCTAGGATCAGGATCAAGGAACGGTGGTCGATCTCTATCATTATTGTAAGTTGATTCATCTTGAGATTAATAAAAGAATATTTTTCCCATCCCAATGCATGAGTTATTTATGATTTGTGCAATTTATTTTTAATTCCTAACCCTCAAGTAGAAAAATAGCATGCATGCATAGTGTTTTGTCTTGATTGCAGGATTGTCTTTGGAAGGAGCAGCATTAGCAAGCGGACAAAAGTGCAATGGAGGATCTACACCAAACATCAGTAAAAAGGTTAGTAGGTCCTTTCCATGCTTGTATGAGAAAAAGGGTTTTGAGTTGTGGGGTGGTAGGTTAAAAGTGATTTCTTTAAGGTCATGATCTGCATGCAAGTCTAACCCTAGCTTGCNAACTCTGCCCAATTGTCGAATCCATTTGTCCCAACCCTTTAGCCTTTCCTCAAGATTAAGGAGAATTAAAGCAAAGTAGTTGGAGGACAAAGAAGAGGAGGAGCCTAGGATCAGGATCAAGGAACGGTGGTCGATCTCTATCATTATTGTAAGTTGATTCATCTTGAGATTAATAAAAGAATATTTTTCCCATCCCAATGCATGAGTTATTTATGATTTGTGCAATTTATTTTTAATTCCTAACCCTCAAGTAGAAAAATAGCATGCATGCATAGTGTTTTGTCTTGATTGCAGGATTGTCTTTGGAAGGAGCAGCATTAGCAAGCGGACAAAAGTGCAATGGAGGATCTACACCAAACATCAGTAAAAAGGTTAGTAGGTCCTTTCCATGCTTGTATGAGAAAAAGGGTTTTGAGTTGTGGGGTGGTAGGTTAAAAGTGATTTCTTTAAGGTCATGATCTGCATGCAAGTCTAACCCTAGCTTGCTAGTCCGTAGGGTAATATTTCCCAACAACACCAGCAGGGAGAGGATTCACAGATTAAGGTAGGACTAAGGGAGCATATCTGGAAGCTACTATGGCATCCATTCTATTTAGAGGGGGATTAGCACCAGCCATAGGAACAACATGTATGGGGGAACCAGGAGGAGATGAGGTTTGAAGTGGAAAGACAGGAGCTAAACTTATTGAATGGGAGAGGAACTGTAGAAAATCTGGAGAACAGGCTTGTGGGCTCAAAGGCACAGAAATTCCCCTTCCCTTAACAACAGTAATAACAGGAGGAGGGGTAGTAAAACCCAGGGTAGGAGAATGTTCAGAGGTGTTGGGTCTGAACTAGGGTATCACCTCGGGGGAGAGGGGAGTGACAATATTTTCTCCTACTAATCCAGCAGGAACTCTCCCGAAATTTAGACTATGAGAAACTCCGACAGACGGTAATAAAACAGGACGAAATGAAGGGGTTGGAGTTTCTACAAAATATTGAAAATCACCAAAAATACCTGTTTTAGCAGTAGAAGTACCGCCTTCAAAGGACTTTCCCTTTCTGATGATCTTCTCTGGGTTAGCTTCAGGTGGTGCTAATGGCAGCTGCGGAGTAGACCTTGTGTGTCTGCCTCTAGAAGCCACGGCTGAAATAATGGAGTCGCTTATGGGTTGGAACCAGTGGGGTCACCCAGAGGAGTTGCCTCAATGAAGTCACCAGGTGCACAATAGCAATCTCAATAGTTCTGATATCTGATGCACCTTCAGAATCAGCTAATCATTGTCGTTCAATCCTGGGGAAAATATTCAACTTCGTCCCCGGCAACAGCGCCAGAAATGTTAGTGTTAGAAGTCACTCCTGGATTGCGACAAGAGTAGAGCCCAACGCCCATCAGTTTATGGCATGAATAAATTTAATGGGTGATCGAATGGGTAGAGACCCAGGAAGGTATCACTCTAACTCAGGGACCAGGCCTGGTATGTAAAAACAAAAGAGGTCTTGATCTAACTTCCGTCAGTGAGTTGATTGTAAAATGAGCAGGGGGAATACTTGGTGAGATGAGTGAGCAATACTACCTCGGGCATCAGGCCTTTCAACAGCTTGAGGAAGAAAATATCAGAATACAAGATCCTCTTGGTTCTGATTTTCGGGGAACTGAAGGGTGACTTGACTAGATCCTCCAATTCCAAATCATTCAGTGTTGAGAAAATACAAGAACTGATTAGAGACAATGCAACTATTACAGTGATCCAACCTACATCATCCTATAACAGCGCAACACGACTGGATCCTCCAATTCCGAGTTGTTCTAACACAGTGTAAACAAAGAGATGGAAAGAAGGTAACATTCATAAGGCAAGAAGTCTCAAGTGCCAATACATAACTAGAGAAACCAGGTCTTCATTAAAACTTTACAATCAAGATCCTAGCTCAACCATCGATCGATTACAAAATGGCGAAAACGCCTACATATACTCAAAACAAAACAACAACAGAGAAAACAAGACACTGCATTAAAAACATTGCGTCTGCATGTCTTATGGCAGTCTGGGCATGCAGACTCTGGACAATCGTGCACTTATGATAGACGCAATCAGACTCCTAACTGTCATGCAAATGAGTTGACCTACTTTTAATCCTTTTCCAGACTTTCCATTTATGGCGGAGACGATGTCTAACCACCTCCAACAACTTCAATAATTGCTTTCTTGGGATCAGGAATAATCCTGGTCAATTCTGCTTTCTGAGACATGGAGGTCTCCTCATGGTGCCACCTGGATCAGTTGAACGGTCTAATGGATAGGGTGTGGAGGATCTGGCATGCTTGGCGTGGAAAGGGGAAAGGGAGTGATCATGGAAACAACAGGGGTGAGACACATGGCAAGAAGAAGGGGAGAAGGTGACGGGATAAAGTGGTAATGAGGGACACATTATTTATGGGAGGCTGACATGGAAGGGAGCGGAACAGATGTCGGAGGATGAGGAGGGGCCAAAGGGAATGGGCCCCATTACACGGTTAAGTGGAGAACAGATGGCAGGGGAGAAAGTAGTATAGAAGGTGACATGACAGGAAGGGGGCCCTACGTCAATACCCCACCATTCTGGACCCCCCGCCCCTTTATTAAAGAAAGAATGGCAGAGGGGGTCTAGAATTTCTCGAGCATCGTTGATCTAGGCACCTCGATCGTGACCATTTGAGAGATGCACACCCAATTCCATACCCCCCCCCCATTAAAGGCAGAATGGCGAGGGGGCTCCAGATTGAAACCTTAGCCACAGATCTAGGCGAGCATATCTCGGTCGTCTGAAACTGCCTGCTCATTAAAATGACATGCCCACCCTCTAAACTTTGAAAAAAATGGGTTTTCCGAATCTCTTTCTTTTCCCAAGGGGACGCTTCTTTCAGGAGAGAAACCCCTACATGATTATGTGCTAACAGAGTCAAAATCTTGACTTTCTTGTGGTCCCCAATGGTATTGCACATCATTTTTTATCAAGTTTTGTAATGGCCTCACCATTTCCGAGAAACTCGGAACAAACCTTGTGACAAAATTTATCTGACCTAGAAAGGATTGCATAGATTTTTTGGAAGAGGGGGGAGGAAGTTTTGAAATGACTTGAGTTCTTTCAAGATCAATTATCATCCCTTCATTGGATACTATGAATTCGAGCAGCTTGCCTTGTTCCACTGCAAAGACATATTTTTTAGGATTTAGAGAGATGTTGTACTTACGACATCATTGTAAAACAGATCTCTGATGGGCTAAGTGATCTCCCTTATTCTTGGAGAAAACAATGACATCATCGAGATAGACTACTACAGATTGATTGATTAGACCACGAAAAGCGATATCCATCGCTCTCTGGAAAGTGGCACCAACATTTATAAGCCCAAAGGGAATCTTTCTATATGCATAGATACCCCATGGAGTACGAAAAGTGGTTTTCAGCAGGTCTGGGGGAGACATGAGGACCTGGTTGTACCCTGAAAAACCATCTCGTAGTGACAATCTTTCAGAACCGGATGCCTGCTGGAGAATTTGTTCCATCGGAGGAACAGGGTAATTGTCTTTGTCAGATGCTCAGTTTAAGTTTTGAAAATCGACACAAAGTCATATTTTGCCACTTTTCTTCCTCATAGGGACAAGGTTATAAATCCACTGTGTGTGCCTTATCGGGAAAATTATATTTGCATTCAATAGTTTGTTTAGTTCCTTCTTGATTGTTGGTTCAAGTTTTGGGTGCATCTTTCTCAACTTTTGTTGAAAAGGTTGAGTTTGGGGTTTCATGGGGATGATGTGTTGTATAATGTTAGGTTCAAATGTTTTTAGATCATCATATTTTCAAGAAAAGACATCCTTAAATTCTTTAAAAAGTTTTATAAAGGCTGATTTCTCTTGCTCGGAACATCTCGTTCCCAAATTGATGCATTGTGGATTATCTTTAGTTCCTAGATTTACCTTTTCATGGGTCAAGGAAGAACTGTTCGTTTTACAATTTACCGATTTTCTGAATTTGTCATGCAAATCATAAAACTTTTCTAATCTTACCACAGATTTTGAGATAGAATTTACCAGATATGATGTTGATTCAGGAGACCTTGGGTCTGATATTACCATAAAATTGCGGAGGTCTTCGTCGTGGGTGCCTTCATCGATAACCACACCTCAAAATGTGTCTTCCATGTGTAGGAAATTGATGATCTATTGATCATCATCAAACACTCTCCAGTTAGTTATGTTATCTGGGACTGATGGTCTGAACAACAACTCAATAGAAAATGTGTTCGGAGAAAGGCCTTCTGCGGGAAAAAGTTTGGAAGCAACATTAGCTAACAGGCCAGCCTCAAAATTATTTAATCTTGGAATGGATTTAATGTTAAATGTGGAAAAATTGTGCATTAGATTCCATACCTCAGCTTGATAACTTTTCAGGTGTGTTGATAGGCAATGAATGGAATTTCTTATCTATCTGACCATAATTTTTGAATCGTCGAATACCATTAAATTCTGTATTTTCAAATCTAGTGCCTTTTTGAGTTCTTGTAGAAGTGCCTCGTATTTAGCTGTGTTGTTTATGCATTCAAATTCTAATCATCAAGTGATCAAAGTTTTTCTACCTGCTGGGTCAATGAGCACACATCTTACACCAACTCCTTCTTTAGATTTGGATCCATCGAAGTAGAGAGACCATATGTGAGCCTCATCAGTCGTATTAGACACATTAGGTAGAAGTGTCGACTGTGTGCATGTCATGAGTTTCGACTTTTGTTCCGGGTCAGTGATGATAGAATTTTTTTCCATGAAGTTACCGAAAAAGGTGTCCATTCCCTGCATTTTGGGTGAATTAGCAGAAGCAGTAAATGGTTCATTATCGTCATTTAAATCGGGCACGGTAAGCTTGAGGTAACGCTCACGATTGATCTTGATTCTATTAGGCTTCCCATTCTCTGGCAGCCACAAATGGGACCAGTCTGTCACAAAGTAGCCATGCAATTGTTCAGACCAATCCCTGCTTAAAAATAAGCCATATACTTCAGGGATGTCAACGACAATGATATGAATAATCTGGTGAACTTTAGGATTAGAGGATAACCTAATAAGGACATTTTTTAATTCACCTATCACTTTAACGCTGGTCCGATCAAGCTGAATAATTTTCAGAATGGAAGGTTGAACTTCAACATTGATTCTTTGGTAGACAGACCAGGGCATTACATTTGATGATGCGCCAGAATCTACCATGCAGTTATGTACATTCCTATTGAAAATTTCAAAATTCAACAAAAAAGGTGGGAAATGTTTACAAGTATTAACAACAAAACTTTGTTGTTTTTTAGTCGCAGTCCCTAGAATTATTTTATCTACATTTGTTACACTTTTTACAGCAAGGTCTCTTTTATCCGAGGGTTCTACTTTTGTTTTAGCAGGGACCTTTTGAGGTCTTTTAGGGCTGATTTCTGCCAGCTTCTTGTTGTTCATATTGTTTTTTTTGCTGTTTTCCACAATGTTATGAAGCATCTTTTGCAGAAGAAAAGGAAATTTCAACAATTCATAAAAAGAAATATTAGCTCTAAGTTTCTTAAGGTCTTCAATCAAATCGTATTATAAACTTGGGGTTGTTGAATTCTGTTTAGTTTCAATTTGTTTAAATTGTTTTTGGGGCGCATTAGTTCCAATTTCAGAAGAGGGTTTATTCTGGGTTTTTCTTCTGGTATTGTAAGGATAAACCGTTTCAAAATTGGCTTGAAATATACAGTTGGAAAAATGCTCGAAGATATTGGGAGAGGATTCATCCTCTTCCACTGTTTCTTGTTCAACCACATCTTCAAAAATCTCAGGGGGAACTAAGTTATCATGTGCTTCAAAGATTGTCTGTATAGCATATTGTTGTCTTTCTAGGTAAGGCCTTCAGTATTTAAGTTGAACCGGTTTGAGGGAAAAGGTTTTCTAAAAGGGGGTTTGTAAGATCCTTTGCTTGAAGAAGCTTCTTCAGCTGATCTCCTTAAATCTACGACTTGATTTGACAATTTTTGTATGACTTTTTTGTAAACTTTCCAAATCTGAACTCTCTGATTGAGTTTTGGTTTGGGGAGGTCTAGGAATAATTTCTATTTTCTTCTTGGAAGATGGGGTAATCATTGCCTCATTAACGATATTATCCTTTAGGCTTAGAATATCTTTCTCAATTTGGCTTACCTCCTCGAAGGCTTCCAATAACATTGCCGTCTTAGACCTTTTTACCCAAATTTCTATATTCTGGTGTAGGGCTTTGGTGCAGTATGTGACGATAAGATTTTCAGTAGGCATTGAATCAACGGGGATTCGATTCTTTAATGTGAGAAAACTTTTATTAAAATCTTTTATTTTTTCCTTAGGGTTCATCTTTAAGTTGGATAGTTCCATGACTAAGACTTCGAAAGATTTGTCATCTCCGAATTTCTCGAGGAAACAAGACTTGAATTTATCCCAAGATACAATGGTGTGGGGTTGTTGGGAAAAACACCACGTAGAGGCATTTCCTTCAAACATATATGGAAAAAGTCTACATACTACATCTTCGTGTTCTACACTTCGGAGTCTAATGGCTAGCATGAATTTTTTTATGTGATCCTCGGTGATTTGCTTAGAATCTGGATTGAATTTAGGGAGCCATTTCTCTGGATGTTTAGGCAAAGGATATTGGGATCCAGGTATGGCCACAACATCTTGATCAAGCCAGGGCCTGGTGGGATTGTTTGGCTGAGATGAAGAACTAGCTTCATCGGATGACTCTTCTCCTGAAGAGGAAGGGGATGAAGGAGGTAGTGAAGGTGGGATACCAAATCCTTCGACTGCAGGAGTGAGGATGTGATCTGGATCCATAGGATTTAGGAGAAGACCAGTTCCTTCAAGTTGTTTTCTGATATCAGATAAATCTAGAGGTTGATTCAGTGGCTGACCTGGTTGTCTGATATGGGCCAAAGCACCATGTGTCCTTAGAAGTGATTAACGAACAATTTCTTATACGTTGGACCCTGGAGGGTTTGGTGTTACTGGCTCAGTGGTAATCTCTGGATTTTCATTTGAGGTGGTTGTTGTTTGAAAAGTAACATTGTCGTCAGAACGACTTCTTGTTACTACAGGGGAGCGGGTGTCTGTGGGAGGAGTCTTGCGACCTCCAGGTGCCATCAATCGTGTTCAGGCCCTCCTTCTAGTGCTATTTGTTGATGGGTGAAAGTGAACATCTGTCAATTGGAAGAACGAGTATGGTCTGGGGTTGTCTAAATAACCCAAGCCGTTTGGTATAACTCGTTCTGACGGGTTTAATGGCTCCGTTGGCCAATCTAAAAGTCCTAGAAGAAATAAATAGAAGAAATAAAAGAGCTAACTATTAAATAACCATTTAATATATATATGTACATAAGTATATATAACTATTGTACATAAGTATATATAACTATTGTACATAAGTATATATAACTATTGTAGATAGTATTTAAACTGCAGACCTGCCTATCTTATTTATGTGCATGATATACAAGTTGCAAGTTTTAATCTAAACTCACGAAAATCAATGTGAATATGGTTGCTTTAACAAAAGAAGATAAAGAAAGCACATAATATATTTTTTTTTCTCTCTTTATTAATCTAAACTAAAATAGTAAAATATACTATGAAACAGAAGTATGTGGATGGTCAAAGCTAGACCATATATTAGAGTTTTGAAGACAAACAAATGACAAAAAGAAATAAACTAACCTATTAATGATTTAATTGGCATGCATCTAAACATCTGTATGATCATAGAATGTCCAGCTAGCCTGTCCAAGAGATAAACATACAACGAACCTTGAAATTGTTCGAAATAAATGCAAAACAGTATAATGACTATTGAATTTTAATAAAAGAACGATGAGATGCAAATAATCGTTGTAATATTTGTGATTGCAAGCAATTACATTTAAGATAAATCTAACTGTAACAACATTATTTTAATCATTCAACAAAATTAAAGAAAAATCTTATCGTTTAGGTTGAACGAATGATCACTCTTTTCAATATCTGAAGCATCAAAATGTGGATGATATTTTAAAGAAATTATCTGAATGCCATAATAAATTGTAAAGACTAAAGCTATCAACAACTATTGATTTATCAGGATAAACAAACCATAAATGAAAACAACATTTACAGAGAGCTAAAGATGAAATGTAAATATATGTTCCATCCAAATTTGTGAATAAATTGTCCACCTTCAGCCCCAGGCCAAGATGCCATGATTACAAAAATTGCAAGTATTTAAAGAGTTTAGAAAAGCTAAATGTCTTATCTTGTGGGATAAGATTAAATCTCCAAAATGATTTGTTCATTACAAAATAGAGGGAAATATAACCACTCCATATCACACTGTATCTCTTAAAACTATAAAAAAATTGTTCTTGTTTACACAAAAAATGAGCCAAAGATATGGCTAATAAGCCCAAAAATGCTTCATATCATTTGGTCACCACAAACTGGCAAATATCCTGAAAGAAAAGGATGGAATAAAGAAATTTAGATATAAATTTAACCAATATCTTCCAAATTTTGAATAAGAATAGACTGGCTGCAGAATCTCTTGATTCTGTAGCTAGTCTATTTTAGCAACGAAATCTAATTTATTCTATAAACAAAAAAAGTAATAAAATAGAAACACAATTTAAGATAAAAACAAATCTTTACCTTCAACTGAAAATTCAATTTGATTCACAGGATCTCAGAATTAACCATTGTTGTTACACTCTCAACATTCTTTACTATTATGTTCCTAGTCATTTTCAAATGCTTGCCTTGCCTTTGAACAGTGGACTTTAGCCTATGATTTTCATCTGTTAGCGAGTCTACCTGAACAATGAGGGTTTTGATTTGCGATTGTAGAATAGGTATGTCTGTATAATATTTATCGATCCAAAATAGACAAATTTCACACCGTTAATCTGTGATAGCCGTTTGAGAATATCCACGGTCGTGTGTCGGAACGTCTCCACTGTTGCGTATGGGTTTATTATCAAACTTGATACCTAGACATCCTTGATTGTGCTTCAGGCAGGGTGTCAAATTATCTATGAAATTATAAGCCTGGTCGAGATCTAGTTTGAGGAAAGGAGGGTCTTCTTCGGCCAAGAATCTCTCGATATCATAATCGGATCTCACATGGATCTCGATCATTTTTATTGAGGTCACATGAGAGTTTGGTTTATTTCATATTTTTCTTGAGATTAACCTACTTTCCCTTTTATTTTTAAACCCTATACCCATGTCACCTTTAGACAGTTTGTATGAAGGCTTGTTTTCATTCTTAGCATAGGCATTAGGATAGGCGTGTTGTTCATGGCTATGCAATTCTAAGGTTGTCTGCTCAACATCTTTTTGGTCGGGTATAGGTTCACTGAGGGTGATCGTAACACAGGCTTCTGTAGATGAAGGAAGCGCTTGGTAAGTGGCAGGGACTATGGTTTCTTCCATCATGGGTTTATAAGCCTCTACAGTATTGGATGTAACAAAACCATTTCATGTTAGGAAGGCATTCCAATCATCATTTTGTAACTTCAATTGATGAACCAATAGTATCTTTATCAAACCGTGATGAAATAGGATGGAATTTAAAAGTTGTCTCTTATACCTTTTCGTCATTTTATACAGACTTCTCCATAGATAATAGGGCATATTTAACTGAAACCCGATGAAATTCATCAACAAACGTATGTGATATAGGAAAACAAGACCAAAAAGACCCTCGCATGTCATGAATTGTCTCGGGATTGCTAGAAAACCATGCCACCAGGTTTTCAATAAGGACACAGACATACCTTTATCACAGTAGTTGATTTTCCTAAAGGTGAAGAACAGGCTCCATGGTACCTCCTCGACCTTGGCATTTTTAAACCATTTATGCCCGCTCAATGGAAGACCCATTGCTTGACCTAAAAATTCCTTTGTGACCTTGACCTGAATGTCTCCTACCTTGGCTCGGTAGCCATCAAAATAAAGGGTAAATTCCTTAACGGTTCGCAAGTTAAAACCCTGAAATTTCTAAAGAAATTCAAGCCATCCTTGACCCTTAAGATCCTCCCTTGCATCATCACATAGGAGCAAGTCTTGCGAGCCATTGGGTTCAATCCTGATGACCGGGGCCATGAGGATTCGAAAGGCAGATAGAAAAACACAGTGAGTATGGAAGGTTTCTAGGAGAAGACCAGAGCGAGATTTCAGACCCAAAACTCATTAATACCCTAGCACGTATGAATAAAGGTTCTGCAATACAAAATTAAAGGAATTTTACGAAATGAATGCTAGGAGTACATGCAAAACCTGAGACTTAGCTCGAAATTATGGGCTTATCATTGTCAGACTGCCACCTCACATAGGGTACAGGCCACAACCAGGTTCATTAAAAATTTATCACTGCGCAACAAGGTGGAGTTGGTTTCTAAAGTTTAGGAGAGGAAAATGTTTTTGAACCAAAGTGTAGTGACAAGGATAGGCATGACCAAGAGCCAAAAAAATATATATTATAGTTTAAATTTAATGGATCCTTGGTGTTTCAAATAACAATTCAAAGCACACTTCACACTTGAGGAGCCAATTTAAAGCAATAAACAAGATGAGCTTCATAGCAGAAAACAAATACCTTTATTAACAAAAACTGTAGAGGCATCTACCTTTCATAAACTTTAGATAAAGAGGTAATACAATCATAGGTTTTAATGCTTCATTCATGCTTTCAGTCATGAACGAAGCATGAAAACGAAAACACTAGGAATAACCGAAACATCATATTCTCAGTTTCAAAAATTGCTTATGAAAAACAATAATCATATGACCCCAGGTAGGCAACTACATAATTTATTATTTTATGCTTCAAAAAGTTGAAAATATGTAGGGTTTCCAACACGTTTCAGACCCTGAACTCTGGAGGCTATTCACAAAAATTAGTAAGGTATCTGTGGTAAAAATTTCAGCTTTTGGGTCATCCTAAATTTGTAGATACACCCTGTGTAAGATAAGGTATCTGACTAGTCTCAAGAAGGTGTTCAAGGTAAAACAATCATAACTTCTTCCTAGAGTATCCAAATTGCATGGGACTAGTTTCATTGGATCGTGGACAGTTTGTTGCATGTCTGGTATGAGTTTCATATTTTTATATCAATTATTTTGTGTGGGGCATGCTATACAAGTGAGATCTCATGGAAAGGCCAAAAATCGGCAAGTTGTGGGGAAGTTACCATAAATTCCACTTGGCACATCCAATTTTGATCAGACCTATGGAATTGTAGAGAAGAAATATCAAAGAACTACATAAAATAAAGTTTCATACCCAGAAGGGCCGAAACGTGGGAGATACAACAGAAGAAAGATTGTCTAGCAGAACCACCTCAAAATCAAGGTTCAAAAGTGATACTTGGCCAACATTCCACCCAAAAAGTGAACTTCTACACCAAATAATCCTCCAGACAATCCTACTTGGACTCTTGATGAAGGTGAAGAAATGCGTAGGGACATAAATGATTTACAAATGAAGATAGTAACAAAAGATGAACTACAAGAGATGGAAACTAAGTTGGAGGCAAAGATGGATGGTTTAAAAGAGGATATCATGGAAATATTGAAAAATTTCGTAACAGAGAAGACACCTGAAAGTGAAAATGCATCCCATGAAATTCATGATGAGGACACAAGGAAGGTGAATCAAGAATGGAGAAACTCCAACTTTGGGTTGAAGACCAACCACGTTCC
>SNQJ01S0083445.1:23082-35105 GCA_010110895.2 Picea sitchensis | reverse complement strand
ACATCTTGTGTTCTTTGTGTTCCCTGTGGAGATGATTTTTGATGATATGTTGCTGATATATGTTTCTGATATTTATTCACATCTAACGGATTATAAATGACAACAATGAGTAATGAGAAAATGTTGAATGTTAACTAAGGAGTTTTTGTGTAAGAGGGAAGTTTTGGGAAAAATATCCCCACACTCATTCACCTCCCCCCCTCTAAGTGTGGTAGGTGTGTCCAACAGTTGGAGAACCCTTTTAAGTTATCTAGAAGCCCGTAGAAGGTCAAAGAAGTCAATTATTCTAGAAACTCCTATAAGAAGTTTAATAGTCAAATTGGTTATAACTAGGAGTTAATCATGGTTAAATTTGTTGCAATAAGAAATTAATTAAATTATAAAGTGGTTACAACAAGAAGATGGTTGAGGGTAAATAAGTTATGATTTGATTAATTAAAGAAAGTGGGTTATCCCTAGAAGATGGAGAAAGGAGTAAAACAATTACAAGGAAACTTCTAGAGGAAGGCACTTGGAAAGTATAAGTAGGAGAGAAAGGGAAACCTATTATCACCTATTGAACTTAGTTGGGAAAAATCCTATAGGTGTCTATCGAGGAACTCGCTTGATACATAGTGTGCAACAAGCGAGGAACTGGAAAATTTGGGGAAAAGGGCTAGAACAGGTTACAAAAGATCATTTATTTATGGACATATAAGATCTAATTTTCCAGCTCAGTCAAAAAGCTACATGTATGAGTATATGCTTGTGTTTAAGGGTGTATGATGATGGTACATGGTTTTGTTTTGAAGTATAATATTGATGCATATCATAAGCGCATGGTACAAACCCTAGTCTGTGGATTGATTCATTTCCGTTACGGTATATTGTTGGTTATGTTGAGTACTTTATCAATGATGTTATGGAACTTTGGTTATGAGGAAAATCATGGTAATGTGATACTAGCTATAGGCATATCCATGATCTATTGATGTACATCCTTGGTACATGTTTAGAGGAACTATTGGTTGCATAGAACTTGTTGTAATGAATGTTTTGAGGAATATCTAATTACCGGTGCATGTCTAAGTTTTATTTTTATATCTTACGATACATTGTGAGAGGATTTTGATTAGTGGTCTTGGTATATAATTGGTACACACTTGAGGCTACATAACATTGAGGTTGTGTCACATGGTTTGATGTGAGGGCTTGTGGTATTTGGATCATGAATAGTATGATGTATTATTAGAGGACTTTTGTTGGATACCTTAGTACATGTCTTTGATATTTAGTTGAGACTTGTAGTTGATGAGTTGACACATACATGAGATGTATGGTATGGTGATGTTGGTACATCTTGATGAGTCATAGTTTTATCTATAGTTTATGCATGATTGGTATATACTTATTACATGGTTGGAGACACTTTCTAGTAGTATTGTTGGCATATGGTTTATAGATGATGTGGAATTTATGACTTGGTATACTTTTAGAAACACATATTGATTGTGGTAGATGTTGTTGATGTTTGTGAGTAGTCTTGGTTGATGCACATATTGATGATATTGTGAATATGGTTGAKATTTTTCTTGGTGATTGATCTTGGTGAGTAGATTGGATTTGATTTATGAGATTGATGAGATAGTTTGTTGTGACATGTTGTTTGGATAGGTTGTTGTGACATGCTATTTGTACAATTTTGGTGCATGGTTGATGCACTTGTTGTTGGTACAGTTTGAGGTAAAGGTTGTTTCATGGTTGATGCATGGTACATGTTGTTATAGGTTTTTGGTATAGAATGGCAGTGACAAGTTGACAGTGGTAGTGGTTGATTCAATGATAGTGACATGTTTTCTACATTTGGAATTTATATTTGAGGGTGGTTGGATGGGGCAAGGAAAGGGGGTTGTAGCGTCCTTCCGGTTGGTGTTGAAGAATTAGGGAGTTGGAGCTTCCTTAAGGTTGGAGCCTGAGAACTAGGTGGTTGTAGCCGCTTTTTGGCTGTAGCTAGAGAACCTAGGGGTTGTATCCTCCTTCTGGTTGGAGCCAAAGAATTAGGGAGTTGGAGCTTCCTTAAGGTTGCAGCCTAGGAAACTAGGGGGTTGGAGCCTCCTTCCAGTTGGAGTTGGAGAATTGGAATTTGGTGGTTCCTTGAATGTAATTCTTTGGCATATAAGAAAACCATTCTATGGTTTTCTCCCACATTCGGTTTCCATGTAAATAGTGGTGTACTTTGTATTTTGTGGATGTATTTATTATTGTTTATTATGCACTGATGGATGTTAATTCTTATGATACAATAATATATTGATGATTATTTGATGAACATGGTTTAATAAGTTAAAGGAATATAAATTGTGGTTAAAAGTGGTATAAATTACTCATTACTGATTCACCCCCCCTCTGAGTAATCCATCAATTGGTATGAGAGAAGGTCCTTGAAGAAAACATTTTAATATTTGGAAGAAAGATCATGGAGAGAAAAAAATTGTATAGAAATGGAATACCTCAGTTCGATGGTCAGAATGGTCTGAAGTATGAGATGTGGAGAAAAATAATGATTTTTTTTTACGGGCATAGGGGTATGATGTTTGGCACTTAGTTGTTACATGATATAATGCTACAGAGAAACCAAAAAATGCATCCAAGAAGGAATTGAAAAGGAACAACAAAATAGCATTGGATTTTATCTTGTAAGGATTAACTGATTCAATAAAGGACAAAGTGGGAGAGCGTGCATTAGCTAAAAAACTGTGGAATAAGTTACATAGTATCTATTTTTCTCCCATCACAGAGTCAGAGAATTCCAAAGAAGATGTAAGCACATAACAAGAATAAATATGTTCATCATGTTAGACAGACTCAAAATAAGTATAGACTGAAGTGGATATTGAGGAAAAAATTAACTATGCTTTCACTCAATTAAGCAAAGAAAAGAAAGAAAACTAGTTCCTCAACGAAGAATTGATTAAGATAAAGAAAAGTCCTCAAATATCAAAAGAAGTAAATCATATTATTACATGGCTATAGGATCAGTTGAAAGAATCCAATTAAATTAAAGAAAAGTTCCAGAGTTAGAAGCACTGTTTGGAATCCAAAATAGTAGCATAGAAGGAAGAAATAGAAAAGAGAGAGAAGATATTGATAGATCATCTCGAGGAAAGAACTGAGGATTAAATCAGCTTGAAGAAGAATTCAGTAAACAAGAAAGGAAACTTGAAGAAGAGATAATCACATTGAATATCCAAGTTGAAGAAGCAATGAAAACTGAAGAAGTCATGAAGTCTCAGATAATAAAGAAAGAAGAAGGGGTTGAGAAGATTGAAGAAGAAGTTTCCACACTAAGAGTCAAAGTAATCAATCTTAGAAAGAATGTTGAAGAGACAGAAACATCCACATCAACAGTAGAGAATGAAGAAAAGAATTCAAGGTTGGAAAAAAATAAGAATGGAGAAAAGAGAAAGAGTTATGCAGAAGTACTCAAAAGAAGGAATCATGGTAAACCAGATTCTAAGAAAATTGATAAAGATACAATTCAAGAAGATCCTCCACATTCAAGCCACAATGAAGCATCAATCATGATTATCCAAGGAAGGAATTAAAAAGGAATACACCATTCACTCCTAGGTATGAAAATGTATTTTATGGTCATTGTTTTTATTGTACTAACTTTGGATAGAAGGTTGCATATTGCAAGGCTTATGGAAGAAATGTTCAAGAAAGAAATGCTTATGTGTCCCACACAACATTGAATGTTACAAATATCATAATTATGGACACATATCTCATTATTGTATAAGAATGATCTATACTTCCATGAAATAAAACCTTGATATTATATATAAGAAAGTATGGAAAACAAAACAGGAAGAACAGGTGAATAAAGACCATGTCCCAAAGATCACAAGATTGGCAATAATACGAGACAAAGAGAAATATACAAAGAGAAAGGAAGATGTCAGATATATAAAGGATTGGAGAAGAAATGAAAGAAAATAAGGATATATGAATAAATAATAGGTTCAAGAGATTGTACTTTCAGGGATTATAGAGTGAGATCAATCCATAGGTAGAAAGAGAGAATTCAAAGTTCATAGTGATGATGAGTCTACAGATGAAGAGTAAGATGAATCTGCATCAGAGTGGGTATTTTTCTGAGCCACCGGGCTTGGAGACTCCCAGGTAATATGAATATTTAAAAGGGAGAGTATATGTAGTAACTAAGACAGATCAGAGAACCATATTTTTCAGCATCTTACAGAGCTCGCGTAGACACACTTAGAGCAATCATTTAGTAGAAGTATAGTATGACATATTGATCAGTTGGAAAATTACACAGGAAGAAGTATATGATTGTATTCATACATAGATATCTTCAGCACATCATGTTCCATGTATGAAAATTTTGGTTTACAGATTGAGAAGACCAGTGGACACATTTGACATTTGATGATTAGTTGCAGCAGTGAATACTTCATAATACTACAATGACATATGGGTTATCAATTTGGACAGTTGATTAGTAGAATCTTGTAGAGAGATGGATTCATAGACTAGTTCATAGAATGGTTCAGAGATTGATTTAGGGATTGGTTCAAAGAATGTTATATCATTATTTGAATTCTTAAACTTTGAATTATTAATATTGAATGAATTATATATATGTTAGTTGATTTACACGAGGAAGCACCAATGGACAATAACTCCAAAAGGAATATGGTATAGGAATACCTACATTTATCTACACAACAACATGTAGAGAAGTCATCACAGAGAGAGAGATCCAAGAAGGAATATCAATAGCATACAGATAGGGAGACACACCTACAAGGGGAGATATTCTTTTAACCATGATTTGTTAGAGAAGATACAGTGTCAGATCGACAAGGGGAGTTAATCCTTTGTCAAAGGAAGAGAGAGAGTATTTAGAGGCATAAAGACAGGGGGAACATCCCCAAGGAGAGTTTAGTAAGGGGGAGAAGCCCAAAAGGGATATACCCTTTGCCATTGATTTCAAAGGGTGGGAGATAGAAACATTTACGAGGAATGATGATCACAGGGAGCATGAGCATAATTATTGTCATGATTAAGTGTCTCCATCATTGTTGGTGTTGCCATCAATGCCAAATTGACATATTGTTGGATAATTGGTTTGGACAATTGATTTTTATTGATGTAAACCCTTGAAGAGTGATATTGTAGATTGATTTGAACCCTTATAGATTGATTTGAACCCTTGAGTATGTCTGGTAGCACATTTTGGTAACCCTAGAGGTGTGGTTAAGGAACCTTAGTTTATTTGAGGAATTAATACATGAATATTATTGCATATGTAGGTAATATTATCATGGATGGATAGTACATGTCATGATGTTTCCAGTGATATGTGGTATGTCACATAAATATTCACGGTTAGGGAGTTATGGATTTGTGAAGTTGGACAACCCTTTTTTAGTTATCTAGAATCCCTTAGAAGGTCAAAGAAGTCAATTATTCTAGAAGATCCTAGAAGAAGTTTACTAGTCAAATTGGTTATAACTAGGAGTTAATCATGGGTAAAGTTGTTGCAATAAGAAATTAATTAAATAATAAAGTGGTTGCATCAGGAAGTTAGTTTAGGGTAAATAAGTTATGATATGACTAATTAAAGAAATTGGGTTATCCCTAGAAAATGGAGAAAGGGGTAAAACAATTACAAGGAAACTTCTAGAAGAAGGCACTTGGAGAGTATAAGTAGGAGAGAAAGGGACTCCTATTAGAAACTATTGAAATTAGTTGAATATATATTTTTTGAAAGGTTATTTTCATGTATAATTGACAACTATGAGGTTCTGTGAAGCTCAAGAATAATAATAATAATAATAATAATAATAATAATCTACTTTTAAGGTCACGACCAAGAAAAACAAAGAATTAGTGTATGTGATCCTATATTTTAACCAACATACCCCCTCAGAACTACTAGGTGTCCATCAGTGCCAGCCTTAGTGCCTCCCACACCAATAAGATATTCCCATACAATAATTCCCCCAGGGCTCAACACATACAAAACCACTAATAATATATCACTTATGAGTGATTGAAACATGAGCACGTTCACTTCATTGATGATATGTATAAAATAATTAGAGTCTACCATGGATGATCTTCTCTCCTTCTAATCTGTTCCCCCCTCATCAATTGNCTTCTAGAAGAAGGCACTTGGAGAGTATAAGTAGGAGAGAAAGGGACTCCTATTAGAAACTATTGAAATTAGTTGAATATATATTTTTTGAAAGGTTATTTTCATGTATAATTGACAACTATGAGGTTCTGTGAAGCTCAAGAATAATAATAATAATAATAATAATAATAATAATAATAATCTACTTTTAAGGTCATGACCAAGAAAAACAAAGAATTAGTGTATGTGATCCTATATTTTAACCAACATACCCCCTCAGAACTACTAGGTGTCCATCAGTGCCAGCCTTAGTGCCTCCCACACCAATAAGTTATTCCCATACAATAATTCCCCCAGGGCTCAACACATACAAAACCACTAATAATATATCACTTATGAGTGATTGAAACATGAGCACGTTCACTTCATTGATGATATGTATAAAATAATTAGAGTCTACCATGGATGATCTTCTCTCCTTCTAATCTGTTCCCCCCTCATCAATTGATGTACACTCAAAAACGTAATCCTCTTGACAATGCACTATGCGAGTAGATCATTACACATGTCACACATAGTTGCAATCTGACTCAAAGATTTTGGGTGGTCATTTATTTATTTGATCAATTTAATGATCTCCTTCAGTGGCTAGTGCATTCTTCCATGAAACCTCTCCCTTTATACATCTCCTCTCCTTAGACAACAAGTATCGAATTAGTTCCCTTTATGAACAAACCAAGGTAACAAAAAAATAATTCCATAGACAAACCATAGCTACACTCACAACAACAATTTACTCTCCTATGTTGATATACTCCTACGACAAATTAACATTCTGTATCTCGCATGTTCCTAAGAAAGTCAAGCCTTGTCCTTCTTTGATACCATATAGAGAAATTGGAAAGTATCCATTATTTCACACACCAAAATTGTGTTGAGTTTCTCTATTAAATCAATGTAATAGTACACATATAAATACATCAATGTTTGTCTTAAGATGGAAGAACTATCTTAACCACACCAAAAACTATTTGAGAGAAACACTCAACCACACACCAATATAGGACTAACTAGTTAAAGAGAATATTTCAAATCCAAATAGATCCAACAACCTCCTTCTAATGTGTCCCCCCCTGAAGGAAGCTACAATAATAATAATAAGTTGAAATGTGTACCACAACTACTTGGATATGATTCCTCAACGTCCTCCCAATTTCACAGTCTGAATCATTCTATAAAAAACATTATTGCTAAAATGGTAAGATGACCTGTAAATAACATAACTTAGAAAGCATCATCAAAATAATTTATCCTCCCTTGAATTTCGGCCTTCTTTACTTCACCTTCCCTCTCAAATTTGACTTAGATATCCTTTGGTTACCTCAGTCACTTGTATATATTCAATATGATCAAGTGTGATTAAAATTATAGAGCCTTTCCTCTTATTTATACTTTCATGTAGCTTCCTCAAGGGGTTACCTTTTAACCATCTTAACCCACTTTCCTTATTTTTGGTTTAACCCACTTCTAACCACTTGTCAACTTAGAAATTTCTCCATTAACTTTATTATTTAAATAATTTATTTTGTAGTCACTTTGACTTATAGTACACTCACCACTTCACTTTATTATTTACCTTCTAAAATCTATTAAACCACTTTGACTACTTTGACCTTTTGGGGCTTCTAGATGACTCATGGGGGTTCTCCAACTTCACATGGCCATAACTCTCTAACCGTGGGGACTTATGTGACATTCAACATACCACTATAAATGGAATGAAATGTACTATCCATCTAGAATATTCTTACCTACAAATATATCAAAACTCATACCATTATCCATTAAACAAACTTGGGTCCATTACCCAAACCTAGGTTCTCCAACTTCTCATGGTCATAAATATCGAACCATGAGGAGTTATGTGAAGTTACACATGCCACCAGAAATAAAATGACATGTAATATCCATCTAGAATAGTATTACCTTCAAAAATATTAAAATTAGTACCATTATACATGAAACAAATTTGGGTCCATTACCCAAACCTTTGTGCTACCATAATTCACTATAGGGCTTTCTCCAAGGGTTGAAATCAATCACTAAGTGTTGAAATCAATATACAATATCACTCTCCAATCATTGAAATCAATGATAAACAACAATCCATACCAATTGTCCATCAACCTAAGTCAACTGTTTGACAAAATGTAGTTAATAATCATAAGAAATAATTGAATTAGACTTCAATATTGTGGCTCTGTAGTTTTAACCTATGGTTTTGGGACTGAGGTCATGTGATACCTAAGAGTTATTCCCTGTTCCTCTGGTCTCTAATCTTATTTTCACAGTGATATGGGCCCTATTCTTCCTACCACCCCTTTTCATGCTAGCATGCGCCCTTTTCTTGTCAAGCCATATACTTGCATTCATGGATTTTGGCCTTTTTTATTTTGGTTACAATATGAACCCCATGGATGAAATTTTTTTTTAGATATGGAATTTATATACTTTTAGAGGAGGGACATGCCCGATACCAGGGAGACCCAAAACCCTTGATGGATCCACGTGATCAGGTAATGGAAAAGTCATATTCCATTGAATGAAATTGCAATCACTTGGTGGGGGATGGAAATCTTGTGCCAACCCCTCCCATAGGTTTCACTTGAGGAAGTTTCAATTCATCTATCTCATACACAATTGATGAAGTCAAGGAGAAGTTGGTGGAGGCATGTATTCAATTTCGTGGATCTCCCTCTTCCCAGATTCATGACATTCCCATACTATCTCCATTTCAATGTTCATCTAGCCAGGCCTTGGTTGTAGAATCCTCTAAAAAAGAAGTAACAATGAGGTCTACAAAGCACTGAATCTCAAAAAAGTGTATCAAATATAGGATAGGAAATGTCTCTATGGTAATTGGAAAAGATGTTCATATCGAGGAATTTCCATCATTATGGGTAAAATTCTTGTAGGTAGGTTATATTGAAAGACAGTTAGGATGTCTTTGTTGAAAGAATGGATGGAGCGCTTATGGAAAACCCAGCTAGGTTAATCGCTAACCTTCCATGTCCTATTTTGTGGATGGTTGTGCCTCAAATTCCAGTGTGAAGACAACATCGAATCTATTTTGTGGAGAGAGTGAAGTTGGGGCCCCTGTGGGATTGTTCTCTAGAAATGGGCCATCGACTTCCACCCAGTTCGGGATCTGGTGCAAACAAAATGGGTATCAACAATTTTACCTAGCCTCCTGCTAGTATTTTGGACAAAATCAGTTATGATAGTCATAGGAAATAAACTAGGGAAGTTCTATGGTCTAGAACAATCTTGGGATTCTAGGTAGGACCTTCACTGAGCTTAGATTCAAGTTGAATTCGACCTCTGGGATGGTCTCATAGTATATGTCAAATTGGTATGGTGGGACTATATATAAAGAAAAAGGGTTGATTATTTGTGTTTACCCTTTCATTGTTTCTTATGACACGAACCTGAATATCTCTAGAATGGTTGTAGCAAGGTAATTCTAGCGGGACCTAGGAATAAAAATGTTTGGGTCCAAAAATCCAAGGTCACAACAAGGAATGATGTTGTATATTAGTGTCCAACTCAAGAAGTGATGAAATAGGACTTCCTCTCATTTCCAGAATCTCCTGTATCTATAGGTTATCCTCTTGGTAAGATCTATCTTAATCCTAAGAACCATTTAATCAATGTTATGTATTCTTCACATTATTTTGAAAAATAGAGTTCTTCTCCTCCCTCTCCCCCATGCATATCTCTAGTCGTTCCCCCTTCATAGCGCAACCCCCCCTATTAGACAATCGGTTTGGATATTTGGTTGTCATTGATGTCAACCCTTGGAGAGTGATATTGTAGATTGATTCCAAACCTTATATATTGATGTCAATCCTTGAGTATGCCCGATAGAACATTTTGGTAACCCCATAAGTATGGTTAAGGAACACGAGTTTGTTTTAGGAATTAAGACATGAAGATTAGTGAATATGTAGGTAATACTATCATGGATGGATAATACATGTCATTCTATTTCTCATTATATGTGGTACGTCACATAACTCCTCACACTTAGGGAGTTATGGATTTGTGTAGTTGGAGAACCCTTTTAATTTATCTAGAACCCCTAGAAGGTCAAAGAAGTCAATTATTCTAGAAACTCCTATAAGAAGTTTACTAGTCAAATTGGTTGTAACTAGTAGTTAATCATGGGTAAATTTGTTGCAATAAGAAATTAATTAAATAAGAAAGTGGCTACAACAAGAAGCTAGTTGAGAGTAAATAAGTTATGATTTGACTAATTAAAGAAAGTGGGTTATCCCTAGAAGATGGAGAAAGGAGTAAAACAATTACAAGGAAACTTCTAGAGCAAGTCACTTGGAAAGTATAAGTAGGAGAGAAAGGGAATCCTATTATCACCTATTGAACTTAGTTGGGAAAAATACTATATGTGTGTAGCGAGGCACGCACTTGATACGTAGTGTGCAACAAGCGAGGAACTGAAAAAGTTGGGAAAAAGGGTTAGAATAGGTTACAAAAGCTCATTTATGTATGGACACATAAGATCTAATTTTCCAGGTCAGTCATAAATCTACATGTATGAGTATATGCTTGTGTTTAAGGGTGTATGATGATGGTACATGGTTTTATTTTGAGGTATAATCTTGATGCATATCATACACGCATGGTACAAACACTAGTGTGTGGATTGAGTCATTTTTGTTATGGTATATTGTTGGTTATGTTGAGTACTTTATCAGTGATGTTATGGAACTTTGGTTATGAGGAAAATCATGGTAATGTGATACTAGCTATAGGAATATCCATGATCTATTTATGTACATCCTTGGTACATGTTTAGAGGAACTTTTGGCTGTATAGAACTCTTTGTAATGAATGTTTTGAGGCATATCTGATTACCGGTGCATGTCTGAGTCTTATTTTTATAACTTACGGTACATTGTGAGAGGATTTTGATTAGTGGTCTTGGTATATAATTGGTACACACTTGAGGCTACATAATGTTGAGGTTGTGGCACATGGTGTGATGTGAAGGCTTATGGTATTTGGATCATGGATAGTATGATGTATTATTAGAAGACTTTTTTTGGATACCTTAGTATATGTCTTTGGTATATGGCTAAGACTTGTAGTTGATGAGTTGGCACATACATGAGATGTATGGTATGGTGATGTTGTTACATCTTGACGAGTCATAGTTTTATCTATATTTTATGCATTATTGGTACATACTTAGTACATGGTTGAGACACTTTCTAGTAGTATTGTTCGCACATGGTTTATAGATGATGTGGAATTTATGACTTGGTATACTTTTAGAAGCACATATTGATTGTGGTAGATGTTGTTGATGTTTGTGAGTAGTATTGGTTGATTTAGATCTTGATGATATTGTCCATATGGTTGAGAGTTTTCTTTGTGATTGATCTTGGTGATTAGATCGAATTTGGTTTATGAGATTGATGAGATAGCTTGTTGTGATAGGTTCTTTGGATAGGCTATTGTGACATGTAATTTGTATCATTTTGGTGCATGGTTGATGCACTTGTTGTTGGTACAGGTTGAGGTAAAGGTTGATGCATGGTTGATGCATGGTACATGTTGTTAGAGGTTTTTGGTATAGATTGACAGTGACATGTTGACATTGGTAGTGGTTGATTCAGTGAAAATGACATGTTTTCTACATTTCAAATTTATATTTCAGGGTAGTTGGATGGGTCAAGGAAAGGGGGTTGTAGCATCCTTCTAGTTGGTGCCGAAGAATCAAGGAGTTGGAGCTTCCTTAATGTTGGAGCCTGAGAACTAGGTGGTTGTAGCCACTGTTGAAATTACTAAGACAATT